>CALNHX010002249.1:0-187134 GCA_940337035.1 Agriotes lineatus | reverse complement strand
GCCTTCTCTGTATCGAAAGATTCTCCTTTTTGCACTGGTTGCAAAAACGTTCAACACATATATTCAGCTATAGATAAACACGAAAGTAGCACATCTCACTCCAATACTGTAAAAAGCTTTCTCATTGCCTGCAAAGATGCTTCAATTGAGGCAAAAATTAATACTGACATGTATGCTCTTAAGAAAAAATGTTGTGAAGAAAACATCCACGTATTACTTCAAGTATTTGAACTGGTAAAATTAATAGGACAACAATCCTTGCCTTATCGAGGAACAAGTGCAAATAAAACTTTATTTAGAGTTCACGAAACGTATATCAATCATGGGAAATTTTAGGAAATAATAAAATTGCTTGCCAAAAGTGACCCAATTTTAAATAACTACTTGAAAGCTGTTATACAGAAAAGTAGAAGATGTTATCAATCGCTAGAGGCAAAAGGGCGATAATTCCGTGGTAGAGACAGTTTGGTAACTCTCCTATCGAAAACCACCATAAAAAAGGTGATAGGATTTACATTGGAAGCAATTAGAGAAAAAATTGTGAGCGAACTGGACAATAGACACTTTAGCCTCCAAATTGATAGTATCCAGGATATAAGCGTTTAAGAAGAGGCTATTGGGTTATGTCGCCGATGTAAAAGTTTGCTGTAATTGCAGTGAAAGATTCGACTGATCGAGGTCTAAATCAACTATTAAAAGACTGCTTCAAGAAGCACGGAGTAAAGTACAAAAACATTGCTGGCGAGTCGTTTGATGGAGCCTCTAACATGAGAGGCGAGGTTCTTGGAGTGCAAAAACAAATTCAGGAGATGGTAAAAGATAGAGTCTAGGTATGGTGTTATGCCCATATCTTAAATTTATGTATAGCAGGCAGCTGTGATAATAATTTGTAAAGCAAACATTTATTTGGATTACTAAATTGCTTAGCGACATTTTTCAGTAAATCTTATAAGCGGTTGGATATATGGTGTGATACAGTAAATTAAGTTCACATGTCAAAATTAAAAAAACTTTAAAAAATCGTATACACCCTATTTTTGCCGGTGCTACTTATCTGTATCCTGTAGTACTGTTTGCATGGGAGAAAATAATGGAAAGTAAATTTGATGCAAAAACAACCTCCGAGGCTGACTCTCTGCGCGACAAATTGTTGAAGTACAAAACTATTTTAACAGCACAAGTATTTTGCAAGATTTTTAAAGAATTCGATCCTGCATAAAATTATTTGTAAACACAAAATTTGGATTTGATTTTGGGTTGGTTTATGGTAGAGCAAAGCAAACAAATTTATGCTCATAGCTTTATAGCAACAATGAATTCCAAACTAGACTCACTAGATATGGATATTTACATAGAAGAAGAACTGTCAACAAAGACATGCGTCCCCAGGAAGGCAAAAATGGACGGTGAACAGTGCAGCGACGAAAGACCCATGGACCCTATGGATGTGTTCTGAGTTGAAGTTTTCACTGTTATCAAAAATACTATGAGAGTTGCTCTAGATGAAAGATTTTCCAAAAACAAAGAATTGATTACATGTTTGCTATACGTCGATCCACGACATTTTTCAAAATTTAAGGAAGAAGGACCTCCTACAGAGAAGTGCAGCGTACCAAGATAATTGGCCTAAAAATGCTTGTCGTGCCAGAGACACCCATAAACCGAAACTTGACACTAAGTGCAGTTTTAAATCTGAAAGTATCTACTATGCGCGTGCAGCAAGAGACATCTGAGACTGCAAGTATGATTTGTGTCATCATGTAAACAATGCAGACTAATTTGTCTAAAACGTCAAAGTTCAATTTCAAGAACAGCGGGACAGATGTCTCAAACGTAGGGGCACCGGACTGCAAAACTGAAGGGTTGCGTAAATATCCTTGTAACCCAAAAACTAACAATGGACCAAGCAGACAGGAAAAGTGGACCTCGGTCACAATATAGTCATAAATACTCGAATATGAAAAAAGCACACCCAAAGCGGAGACTCCTTTTATTAGCGGAAGTCATCTCAACTTTTCGTGTCACAATAGAGCGAAGGATCAGCCGGACAATACTATTGTATCAGAAAGAATAACCGGCGTTCCTTCCATTCAAGCGGTTCTTATATAAACTCAAGTAGCCTAGTTTTATAGATCAGTTTGTCTCAGATCAGTTTGATCACTTCACTTGCACTTGTACGACATGCACTCATTTTGCTGAGTGGGTAACGAAAACGGGGCTACTTACAATTCGTATTTGTATTTTTTGTAATATTAACAGATGTGTACATGTGTGTATTTGTTTATGTGTTTAAATTAAAATAAAGGGAGGTTATTGTTTTCCACAAACGTGTGTATTTTACTGAACTAAATTCTACAACCAAATTGGCAAATGGTAACCAAAAAAGCAACTCACAAAGCTGGCCACCTTAGCTAGAGTAAAAGTGTCCCCATTAGTTGAAGTGACAAATTTTCTCTAACCGAATTGAAAAATGTAATAATATACTGTAAAGGTATTATGTTAATATTATTATGATTATGAATTAATAAATACATAACCTACACATATTTTATTTTTATCTTAAATCAAATTTTAACTGATCAAAATAAATAAATACCCCTATCAATGGGTTCATTGAATTTGTGTTTTGCCCTTTTTTAGTATTGCACACATCTGCAAATAAAATAAATTATGGCTAGCTCATTTTTCCATAGGCATGGACTCGAAATCTGGTTGGGTTTACCTTACTGTTCAAAATAAAAATCCCCGTGTTACGCCACTGGGCTATGAAATTTAGAAGTAGCCATTGCGCAGACGCGCTGCGCTGTCAATAATCTATCTACCAGCAAATTGATCCTACGCGCAGTTCATTTCTGGATAATTATAGTGAATTTAAAAAGCACATCCATGAACAAATTAACAGGTAATTCGAATCTCGCGCTTTATTAAGCGTTCCTAATTGTGTTTTGTTTTAGATCGTTAGCTGCGTTCTTTGCTTGTCAATTGTCTTACTGGACGCTTCCCTCCAACATAACCTCAACTTAGATTTTACAATTTCTGGAACTTCCTGGACTATTTTGACGTATTGTAAAACTGGAATCGGCTTGCTCTCAACAAGCTCGTACCTCGTGGTAAATTTCGTAGCTCTAGCTTGACCCCACTAACCTTAACCTTATTTAGGCTGTGGCTGGTTATTCGGAGAGCTTCTCCTGAAGCTTGCGGCTGGATGTTGGATTCCCGGGATGCTGTAACTGCTGTGCTGGCCTCGTACACACCGGGCGGAACAGCTGACACTCTCACTCAGGCTCTGGGCCTTGGCTGAAGCCCGCAACTGATGATCGGAAACTGGGTCTGGACTGCCGAACTTCTCGGAAGGTGGTCACCGGAGAAAATTATTTTATGTGATGGATTTTCAAACCCATATTCTCACGCTCACTCTGTTAACTGCTGATCACGCCGGTATAACTCTTTTTAATTTATTTTAATGTTAACTAGTATAAAAGTTAAATAATCTGGGGACACAAATTTGGCCTGTCAGGAATTAATTTATTTTTCAATTCTTTTTTCTACTTTGTACGTTAACAACAATTGCCTATCTGGCTACATAAAAAACGGATGTTAACTGAATACAATGCAACTTCTTATAAACCAAATTTACAACTTAATTAATAAAACTGTACATATTCTTATATCTAATTTATTGTTTGTCCATGTTTGCAATTTATTTAAGTTCTAGCGCCACTCACAAAGTTTTATATTAATTGTCTGTTTACTTGTGTCATTACACTGACTTATTTTTAAACACAAATCTGGTCTATTTCCTTTGGTGTGCTTTTCTTGCATTATATAAAACCTGTCTGATTTTCATCAATTTCTTCAGATATTACTGCTCCATTTTCTTATGGCCTTATTCGATCTAGTATTGTGCTCTTTTGCACTGTATTGGGAACATTCTGTCTTTTTTACCTCAATTTGAAAAGTTCATAGAACTGTACTTATTCAATTATACTGACATGTAAATTTAATTAACCTGCATGTAATAAATCCCTTTGGTGATAGATTTGTTGAATTATTTGATTGGCTTTATATTGCACCAACCTCTTAATATATGTTAATTGATAAAACTGTGAATCCAACTTACGATTTGAGCTTTGCCTTATTGCCATTCATTCTAAAGTAGTTTCATTTTAATATCGGCAAAACTTAACCGATGTAATCATAAATTAAAATTTCTGATATGACTTCTCGCAGTTGCCTGCTTACCCCAGCTCTGTGCTTTTATTGACTTGCTTTAAATTATTAATTCTGCAAGCAGAGTTGTGTAACGGGCTAAAGACCATTTCAATACCTAGTGTTCTATTCAAAATAGGAGTTAAGAAAAAAATACATCTCGATTACGGGCGGGTCTTTCTCAAGACTTATTAGAAGTCTTTATGATTAGGAGTGTTTAGAAAGTTGTCCTCGAGTCTGTCAATTTGTTTAGATAATTCCATAGCATCGCTGCTTTTTCTAAAAATGCTAGTTTGATTTTTTGAATTTTTTCGTTTCTGCAAAATGGAAAATTGTTAGTCTGGATGGATGCAGTATTTTTTTCTCCACAAAAATATATTTACACCTTAGTTCTAAAATAATTAGGGGAGCAAATAATTGAACATAAAAAATTTACTATGCAAATCCCTGTGGTGAATAGCGCAAGTCAGCACCCGGTATTATCATTCTTATCAAGACCATCATTTACAACAACTTTTGTTTGAAACATTTTGATCTAAGTCAAATGTATTCTGAGCTAGAGCAGCGCAAATTGAATCGCAAGACAAGACATTTTTATTTTCAACAATTCTTCGATTATTATTAATTGAAAATAGGTTTTCGCTATAACTAGTTGTTGTTTTCACACTACCACAAAATTTAACAGCGCAGGTAGTCGTGTTAGACCCCATTTCTAACTGCCGAATTCTTACAAATATTGCTGAACATCTGGCTTTCGTACGCTTCGACCTTGGTTCGAATAAAATCACTCGCCTTTAGACAGGAGTATCGCTCGGCTTGCGTATGCGTATGGGGATTTGTAAGATTTGTTAGAATCTATTTGATTTAGACAAAAATATTTCAAACAAAAGTTGTTGGAAATGATGTCGTTGATAAGAATGATAAGAAGTATTTTGGTCATATGACTAATGGGAATGTAGATATTTCTAAAGAACTGGTTTTGCCCGCCATTTTTCCAAGATGAAGTCGCGAGCGATGCCCCCCAAATTGGAAAACTTGGTATTTTCATTAAAGTACCGAGTTTTAACTTTAAAACACATCCAAAAATTAGAACTCTGAGATTTATATGTCTAAAAATTACCTAATGACTGGACTATATTTTATTGGCTTTCAAAATAACAAGTTTTTCAAAATTGTCTGCCAGCATTGCAAATGAAAATAAGCCAAAGGTTGAATACCTGTCAGTCAAATTTCTAAACTCGCATAAAAATGTACTTATTGCAAAGTGCAATGTACTCGAGTACCCAAAAATGTGTTTGAGTATTTGAAATGTACTTGAGTACACTTAAATGTATTCGAGTACATATTTGTGATCAGAAACGTGTCAAATATCAGTAGAAATACATTTTTAAAAATGTACTCGTGGACTGAGTACCGAGTACACAAAAAATACTCAGAGTACAGTGACTGAGTACTTGTATTCGAATACCGCACAGTGCATGTTAATAAATTCCATTTTGGTCGTTATTATTTATTTGTTACTCACTATAATGATTTGAGGTATCAAAAATGTTCAATGAACTGAAAGTGAAATTTATATGCATTTTTTTGCTAATAGAATGGTTCACAGCAAATCGACTTACGTTGAATGCTGTGAACGCTGAAATTAGTATTTTACATGATACGTGCGGGAACAAGAATTTTGGGAACGCGTAGCGCGGTTTGCGACTCGAGTGCGCGTAGCGCACGAGATTCGCATGCGCTACAAGTTCCCATTACTTGTTCCCGCACAAGACATGTATGCTATTTTTTGCACAACTGCTAAAAGTAAATCATATTTTAATATGAATTTATTTCGATATTCTTCGTAAAAGAAATAGTTTGACATTTATTATGTCGGTAAAGTAGGTATCTAGCTAAGTAGTTGTCAGTTCTAACAAAACTTTTAAATTTATTGATTTTTATGCGTTCGTTGCAATAGATACAATCATTTTACGTTTACTACAAAATAAAAAGTTACTTTACCAGTGGCAAAATTCGTCGACGTACCTCGGTGCTATTTAATAACAGCTAGAAATGCAGGATGTAGCGACATCGACACTCGACGAACATCGGCGATGCATAGCAGAAATTTCTGTCAGATGGCACTGTATTAATTGTCAGATTTTAATGTAATATTTTTTTGAGGTAATTTTAAATATTTGGAAGTAAAAATGGCAGTAAATTACATTTTATTTATATATCTTTAATATTATAGTAATTATTTTATTATGGAATTATCAATTAGCCTGAGAAAAAACGGTGCGTAAATCACGCACGTGTGTGTCAAAGTAGTAGAATGACCGTAAAGAATTCGTTTCCGTGATTCAATAGAGGGCGCGAAAACGTGGTTTGTACGCAAGGAGTACAAAAAAACGATTTTTAGTCTTTGTAGCATCTCCGATTTTAAAAACCTAGAAAAAATTAAGTTTTTGGTTGTATACCGGGTGCTGACTTGCGCGACGCACCATAGGAATTTGCATAGTAAATTCTTTATGTTCAATTATTTGCTCCCCTAATTATTTTAGAGTTAAAGTGTAAATACATTTTTTGTAGAGAAAAAAATACTACATCCATTCATACTGTTGCTAACAATTTTTCATTTTCCGGAACCGAAAGAATGCAAAAAACAAACTAGCATTTGCACAAAAATCAGTGATACCATGGAATTAGTGAAACAAGCCAATGCCAACACAAGTGCGTGTGGGGCGTAGGTCTGTGCATTTGTATCGATAATTCGAATAATATATCGAATAATTCGATATATCGAATAACGATATTAAAATAAAAGTTATTCGAATTATCGAATAAATAATTATTCGAATAAATTTATTCGAATTATCGAATAAATAATTATTCGAATAAATTTATTCGAATTATCGAATAAATAATTATTCGGATAAAAATTTATTCAAATAAAAATGTATTCAAATAATTCGAATAAAAATGTATTCGAATTATTTGAATACATTTTTATTCGAATAAGTTTATTTTTAATAAATTTATTCGAATATGGAATAAAGAATTATTCGTATAAATACTTATTTATGCAAATACGTCTTATTAGAATAGAAAGCCACATTATAAATATCAAACTGTAAACATTTTAACTGCTTAAAGTTAAAACAGTCGGAGCAATTAAATTTTTCATCATGCTGACTAAATGCTGGTTTATACAGCTTTCTTAACTTAGTATTAGTCCCAGCTGAGCTGACCTTGAAAGTTTCCCAACTTTTAACTTAGTCCTAAGAATTTCTTAAAACAGAATTAAATTTGACAGACGCGAATGTGGTAATAGCAGATGAGGCGGTAAAATTTGAAAGGTTCAATACCTACAATATTTTTGAAGAACAACAATAATTATTAAGAGTGCATCATTGTGAGCTGTAATCTGCAATAGTAATTAGGGAAATACTGAGACATCTCATTCTTTTTTGAGTGCAATAAGGCTGGCACATTTAACATTTGGAAAGTTTATGATTCATTCGATATTGCACCCAATTTTACACAGGCATTTGTGCATGCGCTGTCGTAAATTTCATAACCCAAAATACGTCTGTATAAATATATATTTCTCTTCTTAAGACTAGTTAGGACTAATACTAAGACTAGGGCTAAGAAAGCTGTATAAACTAGCCTTATGACATTAATAGGATGGGTATTAGCGTTCCTAGATGTGCCTGATTATTTATTTTATTTATTATCATTGCTTAAAACCTTCCTTAGATGGTATTATCCGTTATCATTAATCACTAGTATTATTAGCCCTTTTGAATTTCTTTACAATAATACCATAATAAATGCCTGCCTACTGATTACCTACTGTTTGTATTTAGCAAATGGCCATTAATCATCATTAGTCAGAAGACTTGTATCAGATATATCAGATAGAATAGGTTAAACAGAAGATTACTCTTTCTAGAAAATCGTTAATTGATTTTTAACAACTTATTCTAGTAATGATACATATTGCCTATTGGTCGGAATCGTAAATCGGGGATGTGGGGAAGTGGGGATAGGTACCCCATTAGCGATCATTTAAAATATCCTTCCAATAAATCGATGCCCAATTCTCTTCAAAAATTACAGTTTACGTTTGTCTTCGAAGGTGAATAGTAAATACGTTAATACTCTCTCAAAGGAGAAAAATACGGTTAAGTGCTGTTACTATTTGTTGTGCTTCAAAGCTACTCACATTCAGAGTTCAGAATCAGAAAAGGTAAGTACTTTAAATTATGATTAAAATTACGTCAAAGTATCCAAATATACCATGGACCTTTAATATTTAAAAAAAAATTATTTTCTTAATCCTGATTTTTTCAACGTTTTAGCGTTATAACTAAAGCGCCGGTTCTGCTAAAAACTAAAACCATATTAATATATGTATTCAATTCACGTTGCCCAATATTTGGACATTTTAATAAATTTTACTTTCAAATTATACCAATGCCGTTAACTCGTCATGAATGCAGTTTTACACAAAAGTTGCAAACTGTCGATGCAATTTAGCTAAATTACAATTATTTTCATAATCTTATTTGACTTTTGATTCATAAAAAACTTTTTTGTGAACAGATTAATCAAGTTGTACATTTTTCTTAGATATGGCCAATAAGCGGAGTGTTGTCTGGGAGTATTTCATTCAAGACGTTTCAACAGGCATTGTAGAATGCAAGAAATGTAGAAAAAAGATCAATTTCGCTGGGAACACATCGAATATGTTAAGTCATATTAAACACAGACACCCGATGCTTCATTCTGAAGTTGCAAGGATGCGACGATTAAGAGCTCAAGACGAAGAAAGCAATAGGTAAGAAGCAAATTTCTGTTCTTGTTAAAAACACACATTTTAAAATTCGGGATTGTACAGAAGGCGACTACAGGTGAACTTATCACCAATCCTAAAATGCAGTAAAATAAACAGGCCAACAATCTTTTTTAAGATTATTTTGTTATCTTTTTTTATTTTAGGTTATTATCTGAAGGAGAATTAAAAAGCGTAAAAATAGGTTACTCTTGGTTCATACGCGTGAAAACAACCATTTACCTTAAAATTGTTCTGAAGGTTTTGGGTTGTCATTAAAATATCAATTATCAAGTAGCCATGATCACTAAAACGATGGGGAGTAATCGTAATGTACTAAACAACAATGATAAATCAATTAATAACGTTGGTAGCATAGCAATGTTTCCTTTTACGTTTACGAAAATGCCGCGACATAACGAAATTCCTATGCTTAAATATTAGTTATTTCGCGGCATAACCGTAAACATAATAGAAAAAATTTCTGTGTCACCAACGTCATTAATTGATTTATCATTGCTGACTATGGTCAGGTCACTACCCATAATTTTTGTGATCATGGTTACTTAATAATTACAAGTTTTAATGACAACCTAAAACTTTGAGAGGAATTTTAAAGTAACCGGTTTTTAATTCCTCTGCATATACCTAAAGTTTAAAAAAATGTTACAGATTACAAAGTTAAAGCTAAAAAAAGATTTTGAAGATAGGTAAAGTGTCTCTTACAGTCAAGTCAGAGGTGGGCAGTAATTAATTACTTTGTAATTAACACAATTTGAAAGCAACTTGAGCAATTTATTTGTGGAGCGTTGACAGTAATTTTATGATATACGTATTCGTCCCCGTTTCTTATACGGTATGTTCAAAAAGAAGTTGCATGAGGGTTGGCCATGGAATATAAAAGTAATGTCAACAGCAAGCTTTAGAATTCATAAACTGTCGTCACTGTTGTTGTTGTTATTGTAGTTGTAAGCTTGTAAGTTTATATTTTACGCTGATATCGTGACTGAAAATTCTAAAGTTTGCTGTCTCTAAAGCTTGTTGTCGACATTAGTTTTATTTTTCATGGCTAACCCTTATGTAATTTGTTTTTAAACACATGGTATAAAGGTCTCTTGAATGTACAAATGACTTCATTGTTAAGCAAATGTCTTTTGTTTTCGTATCTGTATCCGTTTTCAACTATGTTTATCAGTCACCTGTCAACTTTCAACAGTCCCTGATCAACACCAAATTGAGATTTTGTTTTAAAATTTCAAAAATTACCTAACACCGTTTTTATAGCTATTTGTATCACTAGAGACGAAAATGTATTATTCCCTGATTTATACATTGTCAGTAATGGGCACATTCACACTATGGGTAACGGTCAAGTTCAGGTCGAGCCGATGGCTAACAATGTATAAAAAATTGAGCGGAGCGAAATTGAACCGAAGGCAGCCCGATAGTGTGGATCGAGCCTAATTCTCCAGCATTAGCGAGATCAGTACCTAATCAGTTGTAATCATGCAAGGGAGCAAATGACATTTTAGTCCAGAGTTATACATATGACACTTTTACATTTTATGATGAGACTATCTCTTGTATTCAGCTGCAGTCAAAGATATTTAAATATGAAAATTAGGAGGCTAGTTTATTTATTATTAATCGCATTGCCTCCCGTCTCTAATGGCAACGGGAATCAATGTATTATATTCCCTCCCACTGCCACTGGAAACCGACCAGGGAACCAAATTTATATTTTCGGGAAATCCCTAACAGGCGACGGAAAGTGTCACTTTCGTATAAAAAGGTAAAATAAGTATTTTTGAACTGAACCAACAAAAAATGCTCAAGTTGCGCCACCTCGATCACCATGTGACTTTTGGTTTTGGTGAACAGTAAACCTTCAAAAGTGACCAAGTATGTAGGTTACTATATTAGCAAAACATACAAATTAAGCATTTTTAAATTACGATACGAATCGACAATAGTTGCAACTTGCAACTTGCAAGAAAGTTCTGCTAAATACAACTACATGACAATAATTTCTATTGAAAGTAATTGAAAAATTAATTGGTAATTGAATTACTATTTAATGTGTGTAATTGAAATCTTTCATAATTCAATTATTTCATTGGATGGTAATTGGTAATTAGTAATTAATTACATTTTTAAATAATTTTCCCAGCTCTGAGTCAAGTATAGTTTACGAAAATTTTCTTATTAGGAGTGAGATCAGAAATTTATTAACTTTACTTTAACTTATTAACAACGTATATGGGCGTGGAACAATTTACGGAACACAATTTATCGAAACGCTATTGATTGAATCGTAATTTACCGAATATTGAAAATTTCGACGGTTTTGCACTAATATTACAGAGCATATAACCTAATATGTAAAACCCCATGTCGAGTAGATCAACAGATGTAAATGAGTCGAATTTGTATCGTAAACACCGTTTTTTGTGGATTTTTAAACACAAGGACCCGAAATAACAGTAAATGTATACGTATGCAACAAAATGAATAAAAAGCAAGGCATATCGTATTAATAGTATATTACATACCGAGGTGGGAAGTGTTTCATTACTGTCGAGAGATTAGGTAGTTTACCGAGACGCGTAGCGTCGAGGTTAACTTTATCTCGAGACAGGAATTAAACTTTTCACCGAGGTATGTATACTATTTTATTCGCAATCATCTAATTTTAAAAATAACTACAATTGAATTCTGAATAATAGATATCTTGATGTAGCAAATATTTTTGTTACCATGAAAACAACCCACTCAATGTTTTGTTACCATGGAAATACCCCACTCTTCAGGTATGTAATATTTTATTCGGGGTATGTAATAATTTCCTGGCTAGTTTCAAGTAATCATCTAGTTCCCAGCTGTTGTCATGTCATGAAATTGACACATTACAATGTGATTGCGAATAAAAATAATTATTACGTTTCCATAAATCGTGGTTTCGATGAATCGTGTTAGCTCAGTTGTGTTTGATCAATTGTTGTGCTTCGATAAATTTTCCGGATACCAAAGTATCCCAGTACTACAGAGTAGTAGTCCTTGAATCTTCAAATAAAAGAAACAAATGGTATTTCATAATGTCTAATTATTTTTAAAAAAATCGGTTGTGTGAGCGCAGTCATACATTTTTTTTTTTTAGCGAAGACGTTACAATCACTGTAGAAGATGCAGTAGATGAAAATGGTGCAGCGGAAGAAGTTTGCGTTGATGAAAATCCGGAAGAAGGAAGAAAGCGGCCATTGAGCCCGTGCAGCAACAGCAATGTTAGTGTTGGTTCTTGCTCTAGTTGGCTGTCTAACATGAACGCAAATATAAGCATTGATACTTTACCAATGAAAAAAGTAGTTACTCGTCAGGCTACTTTAGATAAGTACAAACCACTTGACAGCAAGCAACAAGAAAAATTGGTGCGGCATTTAGCATATTTTATTGCTGTTGATATGCAGCCTTACAATATAGTTGAAAAACAAGGTTTCCAACGTTTTATGAAAGAAGTTGCACCAGGTTTTAAAATGCCGGGAAGAAAAGCGTTAACTGAGAAGTACATTCCAGCCTTAAGCAATTCTACACGCAGCATTATTGAAGAAGAACTGCAGCATACAAATTCTGTCGCTATTACAACAGACTGTTGGACATCCTCTGCCAACGTGCCGTATGTGTCAGTAACTGCCCATTATATTACGGCATCATGGGAATTAAAAGGCGCTTGCCTTGTTTGTAAGGAACTCTCGGAAGATCACACTGCGGACAATCTTTCGGATTTTTTATTAGACACCGTCGAAGATTGGAAGATTCCGGAGACCAAGCTGGTATCGTGCACCACCGATTGTGGTAGCAATATTTTGGCTGCCGTGGCGAATTTAAAATGGAACCACGTCTGCTGTTTTGGGCACGTGTTGAATAATTCAATTACAAAGGCGATGAAGCTTAAGGAGTTGGAAGTAGCTATGAATAAAATTAAAGCGATACAAAGTGTTTTTGCTCATAGCTGGAAGATCAAACGAGAATTTCGAATAATTCAAGGTCGAATAGGGACATCAATAAAGACCATTCCATCCTACTCGAGAACTCGTTGGTGGTCGCTTTTGCGTTTGATGGAGGTGATCGTTGACCAGCATATACCCCTCCTTACCCTTCTCTCAAATTACGAAAAAGGGAAATATAGACACTACATATTAAACCAAGACGAGGTAAGTTCAATATATTTTTTTCGTGCACTGTTTATTTATATTATACTTTTTTCCCTTTAGATTGACTTGATTAGAAGTGCAGTCACTGCCTTGACGCCACTCAGGGACTTGTCAGAACATATGTCAGCAGAGAAATACGTAACCGCCTCCGCTATTTTGCCAATCCTCCAGCAAATATGTGAAAATTTAAGTTCTGAACAAGCTGAAGAGGACAATCTAGTCGTCCGAAAAATTATGAATATTGTCTGTAATACATTACAATACCGTTTTCACGACTTTAAGCCTGAAACGAAATGTTTTTTAACCAAGGCAATGTGGTTGGATCCTAGGTTTAAAAATGTAGAATCTGTAGACCCGACCATAAAACAAGAACTACTACATGAAATGCTACATGTTCCTGAAGCACAACTACCAACGAACAGCAGCGTCCTTAAGAAGAAGAAGACAATAGGCCTCGGTGCTATATTTTCTGCACGCAAAGCATCTCAAATATCAGATGCTTCCACAGCTGAGGACGCTTGTAAGCTGGAATTTGAGAAGTATAAAAAACTAGAAGAACTGCTAATCGATGAATGTCCTTTACAATGGTGGAAACTACAAACATCCACTTTTCCTCGATTATCTTATTTAGCTAGCCGCTATTTATGTGTGCAAGGAACAAGTGTTCCCTCCGAAAGGGTTTTTAGTCGCGGTGGATGTATAGTTGTGGACTCCCGAGCATCGTTAACGTCGGAACACGCCGAAGAATTAATTTTTTTGGCCATGAATAAAAATTTCATCTCTATGTCTATATAATTACATGTTGTTTATTGATCTAAATAAAAAAATACTTATTCGAACTTGCGTATTGATTTCAAAGTTTTTTTTCTCATTTAGTGAGTTGTAAAAGTGTTCTCCAATAAAATAATTATCTGCGTTCAACGTGTTTTCTGCTTCTTGTAAATAATGTGTTTGCCCTACTTAGTTTTAAGTATCACGATTTGCATACTATTTCTCACAAATATTATTAGTTCCTTGGTTTTCTTCACACGGTTTATGAACGTTCAATAATTTTTCTAAATCTAAAATCTAATAAGATGAGCAGTAGTTTTTAACTTTCAAATAATTGAATATTCATTCCAATAACTTAATTATTCGATAAATTAGTTATTCGAATAAGTTAGTTATTCGAATAAACTGGTTATTCGAATAAGTTATTGCAATAAATTATTCGAATAAATTAGTTATTCGAATAAGTTATTCGAATAAATTAGTTATCCGAATACGTTATTCGAATAAATTAGTTATTCGAATAACTAATTTATTCGAATAATTCGATAGTTATTCGAATTTCGATATATCGAATAATATTCGATATTTAATTTTATTCGTTATTCGATACCTAGTTTGTGATATCGAACACCACTAGTGGGGCGATCATCCAGTCACTGCCGTCAAAAGATTGAACGTATTGTCGTTTTTCTCGTTTTGGTGTAAGTTCTGAACCTCATTATTGCACCTACAATAATTAAATAACCTGCCTGTAGTGTTAAACTTAAAATGAATCAGTCTATTAATGGTTGTACTGTTTGGAATTTGCCGATACGGGTATTTTACAATAAACAAGGAGCTTACTTTAACGAACGTCCACCATACTCGTAAAACCATTTTTGTTATGGACAAGGTCTAGGTACCTTAGAGACATTAAGCAGAACATAATTAATAATGAATTATTATAAACGTCAAACATCAATGACAAACAAACAAACAGCACATATTGTCGCGCCGCACGCATTTGCTTTGGCATTGGCTTGTTTCAATAATTCCATGGCCTCACTGATTTTTGGGAAAATGCTAGTTTGTTTTTGGCATTCCTTCGGTTCCGGAAAATGAAAAATTGTTAGCAACAGTATGAATGGATGCAGTATTTTTTTCTCTACAAAAATGTATTTACACTTTAACTCTAAAATAATTAGGGGAGCAAATAATTGAACATAAAGAATATACTATGCAAATTCCTATGGTGCGTCGCGCAAGTCAGCACCCGGTATATTGACCCCACGCTAGCATGGCAAACACGTGCTGAGTATTTATCAAGAAAAGTTTAAAAAAACATATTTGTTTTAAGAAAATTTTGTAACAATTGTCTCTTCAAAAGTAATCGTTACTGCGTATTATTTGCTGTCTCATTTACAAATTAAATACGCTGTATTAGCATAAATATAACTGGTCAAATACACAAGAGTAGTAGAGTTAGGCCGGTTCTGGACCACTTCAAGGTCACCGATTAGACACTGGCAGACTTTCACTTCTGGATATTGCGCAACATGTTCTGGGTATTGCGCAACATCAACCTCGGGGGGGCAGAGCCCTAGCCGCCATATTGTGGGGCCCGCATGCGCATCACCAACCCCAGGGAGCAGAGCCCTAGCCGCCGGGGCCCCCATGTTCAAGTATATATTTTCGGGTAAATTTTATATTAAAAATGTAAGATATTGCGCAACATGTTCTGGATATTGCGCAACATCAACCCCAGGGGGCAGAGCCCCGGCCGCCATATTGTGGGGCCCCCTTGAGCAAGTTAGGGGGCGGAGGAAGGTTCAAGGTCACATCGACCCTGTGGGGCAGAGCCCCAGCCGTCGGGCCCGCATGCTCAAGTTAGGGGGTGGGGGGAAAGATTTACATCAGATTTTTTTGTATATTTAAATAGAATAACAAGTACTGGGCATTTTTAATAAAATACAAATTTAAGGCTAATTTGTCCTTTGTCATTCAACCCCATCGGAGTCTGTCAGACTCCGGGAGGCAGAGCCCCAGCCGTCAGCGGGGCGGGGTGGTGGGGGAAGGGGGAAAGGTGGTTCGCTACGGGTTCTGGATATAAATGTCAAAGTTCACATTGCGCGGGGCAGAGCCTTAGATTCGTAATATTACGTCAGCCGCCGGGGCCCCCATGTTCAAGTATATATTTTCGGGTAAATTTTTATATTAAAAATGTAAGATATTGCGTAACATGTTCTGGATATTGCGCAACACCAGCCTCGAGGGGCGTGGCATCTTCCTTATCTTGAGTGTCATCTTGCCATCGTGGAAACCGGGTAAAAAGTTACTAGATGCGAATAACATCCCCTAAACATCAACCCCGGGGGCCCCATGTTTCGGGTAAAAATGCAGAAGTGGACAACGTCGCATCAGTTTTGTGCATTACTAGGCATTCCATTTGAGGCCCCCATGCACAAGTTAGAAGGAAAGGTTTAAGGTCATCAGATTTTTGTATAACTGGGCATTTAAGGTCCTTATCTCGCTGCGCGGAGGGAAGATTCAACAACAAATTAAAGATCAATTTATCGTTTGTCATTTACAAACCGTCTTAAATTTAAAGTCAGCTACACGGCTGATGTAATTTGCGTTGCAATAATGTCACAGGCGAAAGTATGAATTCAAGTTCAGCTGTAGACCGGCTATTTTTAATTTAGTTTGTTACAGCTGTTTCACCTACATACGCTTAGTAATAATTGTAATTAAGTGCAAAAATGGTGGCTCTTTCTTATGCGTGTAAGCCACATCCACATATTTAAAGGTGTTAACATTAAAAACCAAAATCTACTACGTGTTAAATGTCATTTATATTCTACGCCGGCTAACGTAATTAGCATGAATGGCAGGTGCCAACCACCTTCAGCTCTGTTTTAATTATTAAGACGGCTGATGCAATTAGCTTTCATGAACGAGTAATGCCGCGGAAGTTTATACTTGCGCTAATGACACAAGCGAAAGTATTAATTTAAGACCACTATCATTCCAGTCTATACTAACAACATTCTTAAACTTGTAGCGCAAATGAAACAAGTAGAAGGCTTTTTACCAGTGTGCAGCCATATGTTAGCTTTATTAGCTGTTTTTATTTTTAAATGAAACATGAACAAGGTTGTTACCTGTATGTGCCTTTATTTGCTCACAAATAAGGTTTTTCGCCCGTTTATGGCAAACTAGCTTCATTTTCTCTGCTGCTGCATTATACTCTCAAAAGGAAATATGCATAGCGATCAAGTAAACGTTTTCAGCTGTAGACCGGCTATTTTTTAATTTAGTTGTTTCCGCAATATCTAATTTTGGCATTTTGATTTGTAATCTCTGCGTTATTCGCCCACATACACTTAGTAATAATTGTAATTAAGACCAAACGACGGCTCTTCTTATGCGATATTTCCCTGCAAAACACTTGGCATTTTTTATGTTAAAATAGAAAGGTTTATTTTATACATACATACGACTATGAAATGTTTATCCGTGTCATAAGTAAATAAAAATAATACGTAATGGTTAGTCTTTTTTACTTTTACTCCACCCCTACTCCGCCGGATTTTGTTGCGGATTAATAATTAGAACAGAGCTGATCTTGAATTCATACTTTCTAATTTAAGGCAGTTTATATCATACTTGACATTCAGCGGGGTAGTGCAAGTATAAACGTCCGCCGTGTACTGCCGGCGCGCGGACCTTGCGTAATTTTTTATTACATTGTTATTGCATGATTGGCGGTACTATTTGTATGTGCTGTAATGAATTATTCCGGAACTTTATATGGAAATGTAGATGTTAATACCTAGTATTAGATTTTTGGTATTAAATAATGTTAAAAATAAAAAAACATGGTTCCTGTTTTAATATATTGATTTTAGGAGGTGTAATTCCATGCGTAGTTCAAAAAACGTGCACGTAAAACAAAATATATAATAACTAACACCGCTGCATAGGTATACGCCTAATTGACAAACATATTTACAATTTAGCGTAGCGCGACCTTCGATTTTTTGCCGGGTATAACTTATGAATAGCCGCGGTCAGGTCCACCGGATTACGTATACGCGAGCGTTAATTACAACAGTTATATGCCCTCCGTAATAAATGTTTTGTGTCATTGACACTCCTGTAACTGATATTTGGATATATGGTAATAATAATAATATCGGTATCTTAACACGAATTTCTGGGGTTTGTTTGGTGCCCCAAAATATACAGGGTGTTCGTAAAATATGTGGGCGTGGCTTACACACATAAGGGTTGAATGATTACGACAAATTGGCCTTAAATTTGCATTTTATTAAAAATGCCCAGTACTTGTTATTCTATTTAAATATTCAAAAATCTGATGTGACGTTGAACCTTTCCCCTACCCCACCTAACTTGAACATGGGGGGCCCCACAATTTGGCGGTATGGCAACTAGGGCTCTGCCCCGCTCAACCACCCCCTTCCTCCCCCTCTCTCCCCGAGCAGCAAGATAAGAGTTGAATGACAAACGACAAATTAGCCTTAAATTTGCATTTTTATTTTAAAGATTTACCCGAAAATATATACTTGAACATGGGGGTCCGGCAGCTAAGGCTCTGCCCCCTGGGGTTGGTGTTGCGCATGCGGGCCCCACAATATGGCGGCTGGGGCTTTCCCCCCGGGATTGATGTAACCTTGAACCTTTCTCCGCCTCCTAACTTGCTCAAGGAGGCCCCACAATATGGCGGCTGGGGCTCTGCCCCCGGGCTCGCTTGAGTTAGAGAGAGAAAGATGGTTTTTTTGTAGAACCCTATGTGTTAAAGAGAGACAGATAGATTTTTGGTGACTGACAGACACCGATGACCTTTGACATTTGGTTTGGCGCGCTTGAGATTGCGCAATATTGCGTCAGCCGCAAAGTGGTCCAGAAATGACATGGGGTGGTCCAGAACCCGTCCATCTCTACTACTCACAAGGACATAAATCTAGGCTTGACTACATACTAACCAACACAAAAATCCACCCTACCCAAATAAGAGATGTACGAGCACTAACCTCAGCAAATATAGGGTCTGACCAGAAACTAGTTTTAGAAAAAATCTATTTACAAATTAAACCAATGCCTAGACCACCGCCTATATATGTTGAAAACCTAAACAGTAAAGCGTTGGAAGACGAAACAACAAAATGACTTTATAGACCCGGGTCCCGGGTGGCGTAGCTTGAGCAAGCGTCCACGTTCGATCAGCAGAGTTAAGCAACGCTCTCTCTGGTTAGAACTTGGATGGGAGTTCCACGACTGCTTTTCCCGGCACCTCGTGGTACGGCTATCACGGAAAAAACTTGGTTCCGGATATCATAATAACATCATGATAGTCGTTAGTGGGGTTGGAAGTCCCCATAAAATGTACAGTGACGCCTATAATTGGCCTAACGGCTGTTGGCGGAGTACGGAATAAAATAAAATAAAAAAAAAAAAATAGACAAAGATTAGCGCAAAAGTTCGAAACAAATAAAGTAGAAAAAACAAACACCGTAGATGAGATGTGGGAAAAGGTTGAACAAAATATAAAAGCAGCGGCAACCGAAAGCTTGGGAGTACGAAAAGTCAACATAAACAGCAAAAAACCAAACAAACCTTGGTTCACTCCCGAAATAAAAGAATTAGCATACAAAAAACGCAAAACGTACCTCCATTATCGTAGTAACAAAAGCCCAGAAAATTATCAAAGGTATGTAACAACTCGAAACGCAGTAAATACCGAAATACGAAATATTAAAAAGGAACATTGGGCACAATTTACAGCAGACATGTAGCACGATCTTTACGGGGCACAAAGAAAAGTTTGGAAAATATTAAAGGCGAGAAACAAACCTATATATGAATATAATGTCACCAGTGGAATTTAACAAGACACAGTGGATGTCCTACGTAGAACAGTTGTACAATGACGAGAGAGATAATCCCGAAGAAAAACAAGCCGTCAATATACTACATGATATTACAAATATAACGGAAAGCCGCTGGACCAGACGGAATCCGCAATGAACTCCTAAAATACGGCAAAGCAAAACTAAATGAAAACATGACCATGCTCTTTCGAGATATCTTACATTGTAAGAAAGTACCACAGAAATAGCGATCGAGTATTACAATCCCAATAATTAAAAACGGGGAAAAGAACAACCCTGCGAACTACCGCATGATCACGCTGCTAAATGCCACACTGAAGTTGTTCACGAAAGTCTTAGCAAATAAAATAGGAGCAATGCATAACATAAGCGAAGAACAGCAAGGCTTCAGAGGCAACAGGTCCACTATTGACGCTATATTTGTAATAAAATAAATTATTGAGAAGGCCATAGAGTTCAACACACCAGCATATATGTGCTTCATAGATCTGACCAAGGCATTCGATCGCATTAGACTAAATGATGTAATTTCAAGGCTAAAGGAAGAAAACATACCTGAGGATATAATATGCATTATAAGAGACATAAACAGCGCCAACAAAACCCGAATAAAAGTTGACAATGAATTATCTGTAGAAGTCGCCATCAAATCGGGAATCCGACAAGGGGATAGCCTTAGCTCACTATTGTTCAACCTAATAATGGATAAAATATATAAAAAACCAAAACAAAAGAAAATGGCGACCAGATGGGAAACAACAGGATAAAAATAATTTGCTACGCAGATGATACAGTAATCATTGGAGAAAGCGAAGACTATTTACAACAATTGGTGCATAAATTCAGAAACACCGCGGAAACTTAGAACATGAAAGTATCTATAACGAAAACTAAAAGTATGGTAGGTAATAGCAAGAGAACCGGGAAGATGTAAAATAGTAATCGAAGAAAAATGCATAGAACAAGTGATGAAATTTGAATACCTAGGCGTAGACATTTCCAGTTACGGTAATCTTAAAGAAGGCGTACTCAAACAAACAAAGCGGCAAGGGCCTCAGGATGCTTGAGGGACGTAGTGTGGGGAAACAAAAGCGCCAGCTTAGAAAGCAAAGTCCGCATCTACAAAACGTGCGTCAGGCAGCTTTTAACATATGCAGTCGAAGCCAGGGCAGACACTGCAGAAACCAAAAGAATACTCAGAACACGGAAATGAGAACATTTCGATCTATCACAGGTAATACACTAAGAGATAGAATACGTAACAACGAAATTAGAGAAACATGCGCAATACAAGATGTTGTTCGGGGGTCTCGGCAAAGAAGAAGAGAATGGAACCATCATGTAAATAGAATGGGCAGAGAAAGATTATCCAAAATGGTAAGGGATGTAAAACCATCAGGAAGAAGGAGAGTAGGAAGACCCCCAAAGAAGTGGGAAGATAGCTGGCAATCGACGTCCCAAGAAAATGCACCGCAATAACAGACCATGGCCTAATATAAGTATAAGAAGAAGAAGAAGAAGAAGAAGAAGTATTAGCATGGAGACATTGCACTAATAGTGCCAGGATTTTTGGTCTGCAATGAAGGGCAATTCGAATAATCGCCAAGCTTGGATTTCGGGAGAATTGTCGACGTGTTTTTCATGATTTATTTATTTACTTATTTACATATATCGCTAACAGGCCGAAGCCCAATAACAAGCAACAATCAACAATATATATGCAGAGAATGACAAGAAATTAAAAATTATAAATTATAAAATAAGCAATTATCTCATTAACGTATCTAACTTACAACTTAACTACCTACAAGCCCAGGCCCATAATAGTTCGGCTGGGTTAATTTTTTTAATTGGACTATTTATCATACTTTAAAAACTAGTCAATAAACTTTTGCTTGATCGAAAATACGAATATAATCACGAAACCTGAGCTTTTATCTTTTATTAACAGAACAAATTATTGCAATGTTAATAAAATTTAGAACATTATTCTCAATAACAAATTATAACTACCGGTTCATAATAGTTCGGCTGCCTATAATATTAGATCATAGCAGCCGTTTAAAGATGCAACACTTGACAAAACAAAAGATAAATCGTTACAATCTACAAATGCATGTCGTTAGAAGTTGCTGATAAGTTTTTAATGCAAAATGGCTTGTTTTAAAGTGCTGGGTGCTGATTTATGAGGGCGGCTTTACACGTGTATAGCTAAAGCAAGTATCTAAATCAAGTAGCTAAAATTTAGTAGTTTAGTTAAGCGAGCACGTTTATACACATTTTAGCATAATTGTTTAGTTGACGTTAACTTTTTGAAATGGCGCAACGTGCAACAATTTGTTTGTTACTAAAGAAATGTATTTTTCACTTATGTCGTAAATTGGCGGATATAATAGCAAGTATAGCTATAATAAAAAACTTGTGTGTGGAGCAGAAAATGGTTGTCTTGGGCTTGTTTATTCTTGCAAATGCTAGCTCTGATATTGCACAAACATTCTGTCTTTCGATATTCTTGCACACATTTTAATGTTGTGTCTTCATTCCAACGGGACGCCATGCTTCAACAAATTATCTGGCGAACGGCTGGTCTGACTAATATACTTTACTAAACTAACCTGTCTACACTTGCTTAGTTTGCGTTTAGTTAAAGAAAATCGTGGTGGGGGTACGCCACTTGCTCAAGTAAATAGAACTGATTTCTATTCACTTGACAAAGTAATTTACTAAATCGGACATCATACTCTTTTTCATTTATACTGATCTTAATTGCTAATACTTTGCTTGTCATAGAGATCTTCCTTCTTGTTGCAGATAATAAATCGATTTTATTTACTTTAATTATATTACTTTGTAAAACATTTAGATGATGTTAGGACTTCTTCTTGCAGTAATAAAACCATTGCTCCACTATCAATTAGAGCATAATATTCTTGATCTAAAAATTGTAATTTAATAAACGGTAAACATGAGCTTAAAACTTTATCTTCGCGTTCTTCTAACAAAATTTGAGGTTTTTTTTGTCTCTCGAGGGCTCCTCATGCATCTCCGCTATTTCTATTCTGTTCAAGTCGTTTCTATTTTCCTCTCCTCGCTCAACAAACATGGTATTTACGTATTGTCGACTTTGATGTTGGTTCATGTCCATTTCTTGGCATCGCTTCTTATTTCTTTTTTCGATCAGGTCGTCGTAGTTTCTTCGTTGATTTTCGCCCCTATTAAAATTTGGTATATTTTGATTCAAATTGTTGTTACTAAAATTTCTTCTCTGATCATTATTATTTCTGTTGTTGTTGTAGCGACCTTCTTGTCTGTTATAATTGTTGTAATTATTATTATTAAAATTGTTTCTGTTTTGCCTAAAATTATTTCCAAAGGTGTCTTCCAATTTTCGTTTACTAAAATTTTGATATTCTTGCTTCGGACTCTCCCCTTTTTCATTATACACGGCCAGGTCGTAGTTTCGTACTATTTCTAAGAAGTCTTTCAGCGTCTTGACGTTCTGTACCGCTACTGCTCTTGTTATTTCGGCTTCTAAGTGCCTGGACAGATGTTGAATAATTTCCTCCTCTGATAGTTTAGGTGTCAGGTACCAGTGCATTATGTACATTTCTCTGGATCTTTCTTTTTCCACATATTTTCCCGATGTTAGTTCTGCTCGAACTTGAGCTTGGTGCGAATTGCTCCAATACTGTTGTGTAAACAGCTCTTTATATTCTTCGTAGGTCGTGTATTTGTTTTTAATTATGCTGTGCCATATTTCGGCGTTGTGTCGCATGGCCATGTTTATTATCTGCAGCTTTCTACACTCGGTTGGTATTGTTCGCATAACGTCGTGAAGTTTTGCCAGAAAAATCATGGGCAATTCACCGTACCAGCCTTCAAATCTAGGGATCATATTTCTGTGCTCATAGTTGGTGTAGCAGCGCTTGCAGGGTATTCATCGATTTGTTGGTATCTTTCATGTACTCCCTGCAGCTCCCTCGTAATCCGGTTGTATACAATAGCGATATGGATTGCATTTCGGCTTTGTACTTTTTGTGGAAACTGTTGCAAACACTTGTACAGAAGCACAGAGATGTGTACAATAAAACTGAGTACTTTTTATACTGGTAAAACACTTTTATTATTACTAAAACGGTATTTCAAATGGAGCACAATTTAGCACAGCTTTCAAATTAATTTATTCAATTGTTCTCCTCGTTATAAACGAAATAGCATCAGGTTGCTATGATACAGTTTTGATAATGAATGGTCATAAATGGAATAAAACTTGAGCACATAATTAATATTTACAGTTTCCTAAAATCTAAATTATTGTCTTTTATCTTATAATTAGAATTGTTCTATAGCGTTGCACACACAAACGTTTTTATTTTAATGTCACTGCTCTGCTCTATTGCACGTTGTTTTTAAATACACTGGTATTTCTGAGTTCACCATTTTCACACGTCGCTAGTTTTTGTTTCCTGTTGCCTTCTTCTAGAATTGCTCTTTGCAATATGCTATTCTACTCATCTTGCTTAATTCACTTTTCAGATTGATCATAGTTTTCACTATCCTTTGCTTTTTATTTGACAACTACGCTCCTTTTAAAATGCACCTAACAAACCTTTTGTGTCGATTAAATTTTGTGTGGTCTGGCTTTACATGTGCACAAACCTATCATTTTAATTATATTAATTTATTCACAAGCCAAATTCAAAACCTCTGAAATATGCTTTGCCTTTGCGTGCCTTTCTCCAACTAATTACTGTTTCTGGCATCTCATTATTAATGCATTTAGTGTTTTTGTTTGTTTAAAATTGCAATTATATTAAAATATCCCAACTCTGCGCACTATTGAATCGGTTAATTATTTTGCACTGCAAACAGAGCCAAGTTGTGGGCTTAATACCATCTCATCATATACACATACCTTACTTATTTATTTTACTACTGCAGATCATGTTCAATAATGGTAATCTATTCTTAATTGAAATTTTAAAGGCTTATTGAAGTGTAATGTAAAGTTTTTGATGTGGGAGTATAAATTGCACAATTATAAGGTCTTACTAATAAATTAAACAAAAGCTTCAATATAATAATTTTATTAAAAACTAGATGTAAAATGTATAATACAGATAAGTAACACGTATAAATTTAAAATTATAAATAAACTTAATTACACATAAAATTTATATACATAATACATACCACGTAAAAGTTATGCAATCATTCCTGTGGTAAGTTTGAACTAACCTCAAAATCCTGGCATCCAATTCTCAATACTTCCTCTTTTTTACTGGTTTTATTAATTATTTATGATTATCTTATGTAGTGCACACTGTAGTTTGCGAATTTGAATTCGGCGCCGAGATGGCTGCGCGCCAAGTTTACCAGACGCTGAGCTGGTCCCGCGCTGAGGTGTCCTAGACCCGTATGGGGACTGGGGAGGGTCCATAGTGAGAACCTATAAAGATCAACTTGGCCAAAATTTATTTTTGGAAGGCATCGATTTGGGTATCGTGGTTGATCTTTATAGACTCTCACTATGGACCCTCCTCATACAAGACTACAAAGGTCTATTGTGGTATCATTCCTATAAATGCAAAGTCCTTGTTTGTGAATTGTTTTCAAATCGAAGTTTTCAACGCAACTTTGAGCATCAGTTTTACCGGTTACAACTGTATGCATTCCCGGCCCACCTAAAAGCAAAACCGATTTATATACGAAAATACAAACTCTAAAACCGCTTGTTTCAGGTGATAGTAAAGAACTTTTTTAAGGTAATCGTGTTCCTACTCACCTGTCCATTCGGCCATGGTAACTTCACTTCCTCTTCTCAGAGGCTGCAAGTTCGGTGGAGGCAAACAAACAAGACAAATCTGAAAAATATTTAGTTTGTATTTGTATATTGGCACTAAATACGTCGCTTCCTAAACGAACAAGTGCGATATCACTTAGGGAATACAATTTGTGGTAGAATGGATGCAGAATTACTTGCTCTACAGTCAAGTTCTGCATGCTGCTAGGGAATCACGTAATCAGGCTTTTTTTAGCTACGTGATCATTAACAAATCCTGTTCCTAGTCATACTCTATAGCTAAAAGCATATTTTTGTTTTATTATGTTTATCATGCAACAGCGATATTACGTTAAGATACATTTACCGCCAAAGCAAATCTTTTATTTATTAATGATCCACCACAAAGTAAATAATTCCCCTGGATTGGTTCGCCGAATCAACGTACATCAAAGCAGTCAACCATGGATATTCACTTTTTGTGTTATCGCTTCTTATTGGACCACAAATTCTTCGGTTTGGAATGTTTGCACTGTAAAACTCTTCCAAACTTTTCGGTTCGGTTCGTCATCAAATCCACACTGAGATTTTCCTCTAGCAGCTTTAGAAGCATTTTTAAGTGCTTGGCAATTTGATATGCGCACACACCTCCCATCTTTTAATTCCGGGTTTGGCGTTTTGCACGATGAGCCTTCCATTGCGTTCTCCAAAAGAATTAAATGTCTGCAGACCGATATTTTCAATGATTTGGAAAAAATTTGATTTGAACTAGATGTCAATAAACATCTTTAAAAATCATTTTTTGTGTGTATCTATTATTGAAAAACTTCCACAGTTCTTATGCGAAGAATGGAGAAGAACGATAACGGATTATTTAATTGTTTAAGTAGATGCAGAATTTATTTATTTACAAGATTTCGTTCATTGCAGTTAACTTTGGAAAGAATCAACGTCACATAATATAACAAAATACAACAATTAATACAATATTTAACAATATATAGCTATGCTATGTAGTATGTACAATAATTAATAAAATATATACTCATTGATTATCACATATAAGTTATGAATTAAACAATGAAGATATAAGTTTCCAAAAATTACAGTTGAACCGAATCAACACAATCAAATACCCATCGTCCCAACGCACATAAGAACTGCGGAAATCTTAGAACAAAATCAAGGCAATCTGAATAACAATTTGACAATTTGGCTGCTCTAGTGATCAAAGAGTTCTCAACAAGATTAGTTTGGTGTACAGGAACATGAAACGAATTGTTGAAACCTGTCGGTCTAGATGGAACATGTAAACTGAACCTGCCAGTAAGCTCAGGGGACGAAAGAAAAAAATTTACCAAGCAGTAAAGCATTTTCAAGCTCTCTCTTTACGGCGAGAACATAAACTTTTGATATTCAATTCTGTCTCCAATTCATTATAAGCATAATCAGTTAAGTTCATCTTAAAGGCTATGTATCTGAGGATGGAGCAGTGAATTTTTTCAACCTTGTGTATATGGGGGCGTACTAGTGAGCAATATAGTAATTTAATGGAATTGATATTTGTGAAGTTGTGGGAACGTCGCTTTACAAATCCAAGCATTTTAAAAGATTTAGATATTATATTAGTAATGTGGGAACTAAAGCTAAGAGTTGAGTCCACGAGCACACCCAAGTCCTTTATGGTCACTAGTATGTTTGACTTTGTAGCTAATGGAAATTGGATTTCTTGAACGGCTAAATGATATCTGAAAGTACTTGGACGCATTCAGTTCCATGCAGTTTTAGGAACACCAATCGGCCAATCTATTTAGATCCAACTAAAGTCTCTCGGAGTCATCCACACCACAGATACCTGAATAGAACTTAAGATCGTCAGCAAATAAAAGGAATTGTGGCCCTTCCAGTCCATGAAGCTGTTTATTTTGGTCGAGCTTCGAGTTGCATTTGGCAAAGTCCGCCTCTCATCAATCAGTTTTGGTAATGATTGCGCCAAGGCACTGTGATTTCGCTTGAGTTTGGTATTTCACTGCTGATCAGGGACTGCACCCAACTAAGTTTACTTTATGTTTGTTACGTTATGCATGTAGCGTTACTTTTAATTATGTTATAATGTGCTACATAAAGATTTTCTATGTGAAAATTATTGTCAATTTTGGCATGTGCTGTGTAATAAGTTTTGGAGCATATCCCAGTTCGTAGTGCAGTAACGCCTTCAGCTATTATTTTCCTCTGTGGAATTCTTTTACCGAGCCCAGCCGGTAGTTTGATCGATAAAGAGCAGTGTAGTTCTTAGGAATTGTGTTTGGGCAGCCCTTGTAGCAGTTATAGGCAGACCCGCTTGAAACGTAATACTATGATTGTTACCTTAATAGAAGTTTTTGAAATGCATTATTTAATTTATTCACAGAAATAAGGTAGGCTCCAAATCTGGAACCAGCATCACATTTCGCATCACCAAGAGGTCTTCTGTGATGGGACATCCAGTTCATCACAGACATTCCAACGCCGCAGGGGCGCCCTGAACAATAACAAATTTTTCCCCGCAACGGCTGATTTACTTGTCGTTTTCCAACACTTTGTTTTTCGAGTTTAAGACCTTACCGATCCCATTCGCTGGCCGTGAGAAACTTTTAAACTTGTTGCAGATAATAAAAGGGGTGGGGACGTTAACCTGTAACATTTTTCCTATCGTTTCTCTATCTGTTATAATATTTGAACTTGCCGACTGATGAAGGCACTCAGCTGTGATACTAGCAGCTTTGGTTTCTAAAGTAAAAATATCATTCGGAAGAGACCTATCCACTAGATTAAAAAACTGGGTACAGAATCATGTGTACAAGTAGAAATCTGACGTAGTTAGTATAATATACTAGTAAATACGCCGAAGAATATTGTTACATGACAAACCCGTTGGGTGATAATGTCGTTACACTAGTTATTAGGTGATCTGTAACATTAACGAAAATGCCATGTAATAACGTCGTAATGTTTAGTATTTCAAGCAACTCTCCCAAACGGAATGCCGATGAGAGATCGTGGACATAAAGAGTTAACTGATAAGTGTTCCAGGATCGGTAACTCACCGTAAGTCACTCCGCCGGACCACTTCGAATAAATGAATTGCGACGAAACCAGGCTGAAAGAGACAAAAAACATCAAAAATAAAGAAACACCATCGGCTAATATTAAACATTAGTAGTTCGTATATTTGAATGACGACCATAAAACACAAAATACCTTAATACAGTTGAAAGACACAAAACACTCTGGCTGGGTTCGTGAACGCAAAACGAACCTTTAAAACAAATTACTTACATATTAAATTTGGAAGAACTCATGCGGAATCAATCAAGAGAAAGATTAGAGGTCTTGAATGACAATTGACGTTCAAACAAAGCTACAAATTAATTTCGGTTGTAAATACTTTCGTTGAAAAGACCTTCTCGAAGGCAACGCTTCCATGCAAATAATTAATAACATTATCGCTTGTTTCTAACACACTGTTGTAGCTTTAATCTGCCAATTAGGCATTTTATTAAATATGACTAGGTTAGCTGTTTACTATTCTATGTGATACAAAGTCTAAAGGGAGTTTTAGATAAATATAAAATTCAATCAGGAAAAGGCTTAAAGTCAAAGTTCGTTTATAAAAATTCAACACTCGAAGTCCGCATCAAAACATTTTCGCCAACTGGAGCAATTTGGCAAACTCCGGGATTTTCCTGGGAAGCTCTTTTCTAGGCACCCAATATTGAAAACTCTAACCTTGACGGCTGCCGTTGTAAGTGGATAATTCTTCGCTTATCGGCATGTGCTGCTATTTCGAATGCCCACAACGTGAAGTAAAGCGAAAGGAAAGCTTGACGTCAGCAAACAGAAAAGAAAGATACGTAGAACAATGAAAAGGGAGAAGCAAAAAAAGGAAAACCTGAGGCAATTTTAACTGAGCATAAGCCCACGCAGAACTAATCACGAGTAAGATCGATCATATCTCGAAATACTCGGCGGCTGCAGCAACCCAACAACAGGACCAAAGTTGCCCCTGTGGTGGCAATTCCAGCGAGAGAAATCCGCACATGGTGGGACACTCAAAGAAGTACCGTACGTATATGTAAAGAGGCTTCAGAAGCAAAAATCAGAAGAATGTCGATTTCCGATAAAGGAAACATGGCGGCCTCTAAGTTGCGTACTCGGAAATTTTGTAGGTAAAAGCGCATCGATTTTAAATTTAAAGCTTGATAGAGCAATAATTTTTCTTCCTAACGGAGGTTGAAGATCATAATGGATGTCATGATTTTGGACACCGCTGCTCTAAATAGGTCTATCGAGGAACAATTGTACCACTCTCTTAAGTTCCTAAGCCATGATATCCGCCGTCTTTCTGGATTTCTTCCTCCCGATATGTTGCCCGGTATAATCAGTTGAAGCAATCCAAACTGTTCTCCTCGCATAACATGTTCGAAAGCTTGGATTTTGTCTGTATCTCATTTTTTGAGCATCCATGCCTCCATTGCATACAAGAGGATTGTGAACACGTAGCATCTCGCAAGTCGGGTTCGGATTTCCAAATTTAGATCTTTGTTGGTAAGTAAGTTCTTCATTTTATTTATTTATTTATTAGTCTACGGGCTTTTTCCCATTTTACAAAAATTACGATAGTAATACTTATACCTATTAAATTACAAACTAAAACTAAAATGAAAACTAAAACAAAACAAAACAAACATTTTTATACATCAAGTGACTTTAATTGAAAAATAAAATTTGGTTTATTTGAGAATAAATCTAAGCTGGTAGTATTTCCAAGTTTACTAGATCTAGAAATAAATGAATTATAACCATCGTTAGTTTTGTGGAAGGGTACATGGAAACAATCATGCGAGCGAGTGGCCCTAGCTGCAACATACAATGCATTGCTTCCCAGAAGCTCTGGGGACGATGAATAATTATTTAATAGATTGTAAAGGTTTTTCAGATCTTTTTTTTTCTCCTCTGTTCTAAATTAACAATGTTAAGGTTACATTCAATTTCGGAATAAGTAAGATCCAAGTCCATATTAAATTTAAATTGGATAAAGTTAAGAAATTTGTGCTGGATTTGTTCTAATTTGTTTATATGTACTTGCTAAAAAGGTGACCAGAACGATGACGAGTATTCTACATGTGAGGTCTTACCAAGCGTGTATACAAAAGTTTTACTGATTCCATATTTCTAAAGTCAGAACAGTTAATTTTTATGAAACCCAACATTTTCAAAGACCTGGAGACCACATGCATAATGTGAGGTATAAAGCTCAGAGTGGTATCAATCATGACTCCCAAGATCCTTAATTTGCTGAACATGACTTAAAGGATGATCGTTTATTTTGTATGTAAAATCTAGGGTTTTTCTACTGCTACTAAAAGTGATCGAGTGGCATTTATTAGCATTAAGTTCCATTCCATTTTTTCCACACCAAAGCACCAGATTGTCCAGGTCTGCTTGAATGTCGACACAATCATTAATGTTATTGATAGTATTGTAAATTTTAAGATCGTCGGCAAAACTAACTATAAGAGGAACAAGTATTAATGTCATTAATAAATACTAGAAAAAGTAATGGTCCTAAGTGAGAACCCTGTGGAACTCCTGAAACAACTTGAATCTCATCAGACTTGTAGTTATTAAAGCGGCCAATCTGTGTTCGGTCATGAAGGTAACTGCGCATCCACTCCAACAAAGTCCCTCCAACTCCCTTTTTTCCAAGTTTATGTAATAGCAATTAATGATTTACCTTGTCGAGCGCTTTCGAAAAATCTGTATAGATGGCATTAACTTGTAAGCCACTTTCTAGGGCGTCTATCAAAGAGTTTGTATAATTCAGTAAATTTAGTTCTGTGGATTTTTTGGGAAGAAAACCATACTGTTCTTGGATCAAGGAGCTATGCAAGACAGCAGAGAGCTGATCGGTGATAATATTTTCAAATAGTTTAGGAATAGTACTTAATATGGTTATGAGTCTGTGATTCTCTATTTTACTTTTATTATCTGACTTATGAATAGGTGTTATAAAACTTGCGCTTCCAGAATTTAGGAAATTTTAGCAGCACGGGAGGTATGTCATCAGGCCCAGGCCCCTTTCTAGCATCTAAACTATTTAACTTGTTATAAACTAAGGAGATTGAAATACCACAGGAAGATATGTTGTTACAACTAATAGATAATTCATTTGTAGTTATATAACATTTCTTGTTTGAGTAAACTGTAGAGAAGTAACTGGCAAACATATTTGAGATCACAAGTCCATCACAGCTTGTTACATTATTATAAGAGAATTCTGTAGGAGTTTCAGTAGTATTTCTTCTAGAGTTTATAAGAAGATGTAAGCAAGGCCCTGTTCTCATTGTCACCTGCTATACAGGGTGCAGCAACGAAGCGGGGTGGAATTGGAACACCCTGTATATCCCTGTATTTTTGAAAAGTACTTTAAATGAGCTTTCTTCAGCATTTCATTTCCTATCTCTAAATTCAATCGCCTTTTAGATTTAATATTCTCCTGCTTTTTTCGTTTTTTCGTATTTGCTATTTCTGGTATTGAGTAGTGGCTGGATTTTTGTCTTATAAACTTGGTTTTACTTTTTGTTTGGTGAACTCAAGTGTTTAAATCATTATTTTAACGCCGTTTGTTTGTTATCCTTTGAAATAAAGCATCTTAAGGGGCTTAAATTGCTTTTTATGTTCAAACACGCACATCTGAAGCAGTTGCATTTAGAGGTATGAAGTAACAGATTAAAAGAAACACCATTAAAAGAGCTTTTCAAAAATACAAAAATATACAGAGCGTTCCGTTTGAAAAAAATCGAAATTATTAAATTTGCAAATGTTGAGCATCCTATATAGCATTAATACCCAGATCTACCATTTTACACTTGAAAGGTAGTTCACGAAAGTCATAATTTTTTGGTAACGTTTTCCTTCATTCAATTGTTTTCTGTTGCTTACAGCAGGTGCCTGAAGTTCAGCATTTTTTTTGTATATAATCGTTAATATCTCCAAAACAATTGACGTTCGACCCATACAACTTTATATAGAAATGACGAGTATTTCAATACAAAACTTTTAAGCTGCGCAAATATAGGGAATTTAATTTAAAAAGAGGTAAGTTTGATTCGCCACACTTTTTTGTGGCATCCTGTATAATCAAAACTATTTTAGTAATGTGCACCACCTTCGTACCTACAACTTTTATGTACACAATATTCATGTAACTCTCATAGTTTTAGAAATATCTTCCACCCCCCCTTCATTTCCGGACCCTGTATAAAATAAAATTTCAATAGCAAATAAAATGTTACGATCTCCAACAGAGCCTATGGAACTTGCCAATAATACAATGTGCGAAGTAAACTTAAACGATTACAGCAGCAGCCTCATTGAACACCCAGAAGTAGAAGCTACGATAACTAGCAGCACTGGATCTGGCATAAATTTAACTCGCTGCAACATCGGCACTTTCAATTTACATGAAGTACAACATAAATTATAATCGTCATGTTTATAATAGTTATTATTGTTTTGAAATTTTAAATTACTTAATAAAAAAGTAATGGGCTTCGACACCAAAAGCTAAAAGAGGCTATAGATAATGAATGAATGAATGAATGAATAAATAAATGTATGTTACTTAATTAATAAAATTACAAATAAGTTCTTAAAAAATGACAAACTTTTTGACATTTCTTTTATGTTCTCGAACGCTAAAGTATTCTGCGTTCTAGACCATAAAACTATTTCGCAGTTAAGTGACAAAAAAAAAATCACTTTGCTTACTGAGAATTTAACAAAAATGTCAACATTTGAAGACAGTTTTCAAAAAATGTAATTAATACATACTGGATAAAACCGTTAATAATATTAGTTTAAGTTTCTGGTAGATGTAAGATGTAACACATTCAAATACCTCTTTTGATTTGGAACAGTCTACAACAAACCATATCTGTCCCATCTCTATAACTTTCTCCACGATGTAATCCGCAAATTGACTTTCTAACAGACAGGCAGGTAGACAAAGGTTGAGAAATTGCACGGTGAGGGGAATTGACTGTCTCATATGGATGAACTCGAGTTCATTATCGACTTTATCAATTGGTTCGGATACCTGATTAATGGAAACATTTTCGGGACACAAGATTGGGGGCAACAATATATAATTATACTAAGGAAATTCAAATTCTGCGAAGGTTTGGTGGTAAATTCAAATTATGCGTAGGTTTTTGGCGGGAAATTCAAATTCTGCGCATCATTTTGGCGGTAAATTCAAATTCTGCGCAGGTTTGGCGGTAAATTTAAATTATACTCAGGACAAATGAATCAATTTAGATTTGACAGAGGGGCTATATTTGCGCGTTGCAAGATGTTTAAGCGGATATGGGCGTCTGGCCGAATCTTAATGTCTGGGAGATGTCATTGTCTAAAAATAATGATGAATTTTTGGAGGGCTAAGAGGCTCATTTGAAATTTTTACAAGATTTCCATGATGAGTTTTGAGGCTAAAAGTGACAAATACACGGGAGGAAAAATTTATAAAAAAAATACCTAGAAAGATGTTGAAGAAAAACAAAGTCTGGGGTCCCTTGAGGACCCCACGCCGTAGTCTAAGGGTTAAACGATTTTTCGCATTCCTCATTCCATTTGAATTGAACATTTTTACATAGTAGTCTATTTAATGGATACAAAAGAGTACTAAGGTTTTTGATAAACTTTCCGTAGTAATTAATCATTCCTATGAAAGCTCTCAATTCAGTTTGGTTTGTCGGCCTTGGCATTTCCGAAATTGCGGTAATTTTTGTAGGGTCTTTGTGTATTCCGCTCGCGTCAATAATATACCCACAATAATGTATCTCGTCTTAAAAAAAACTACACTTATCTGTATTTATTTTAAAATTGAATTTGTGTAACCATTTTAAACTTCCTCTAACCGCTGCAAATGAATTGTGTCATTCGATCCCGTAATCCGGATGTCGTCTAAAAATACTGACACGCCCGGTATGTCCTGTAGGACTTTTTCGATTTCCCGTTGCCAAATTGCAGGTGCGGATGCGATTCCGTATAGTAACCGCGTACACTCATATATGCCCTTATGTGTATTGATTGTAAGTAGATGCCTATCTTTTGGTCGTACTTCCATTTGTAGATATGCTTGCTTTAAATCGATTTTTGAAAATTTCTTGCCACCCGCCATTGTCGCGAATAATTCATCAATCGTGGGAAGTGGATGGTCATCGATAAATAAATTAGGGTTTACAGTTACTTTGAAATCGCCGCACAAACATACTTGATTGTTGTTTTTCAAGATTGGCACGATGGGTGTAGCCCATTGTGACGTGTGAACTTTAACTGAAATGCCCTCCTGTACTAAATTCTTAATTTCCGCTTCTACGAATGGTAGCAATTTGAACGGTACTGTAGGAGCCTTTAAGAACACAGGCCTAGCTTCCGGTTTAAGCGTTAATTTTGCTTGTATATTTTTTATTTTTGACAACCCGGGTTCCATAAGTTCTTTATATTTATGTAGTAAGTTGATGATTTCGTTTCGGTAATCGCTTGAACCTATGTAATTCGTCTCAAAGTTCAATAATTTTAATTGATTTATCCATTCTCGACCTAATAATGCTGGTTTATTTGCGTCTGTTACGTACAAATTTAAATTGAATGTCTTATGCTTATGTAATACACGAACAGTTGTAAATTCGTATACTCTAACCGCAACTTGGTTATAATCTGTAAGTTTAATCCCTGTGCGTTGAATAATGGCATTCGGAAAAAGAGTATCAAACACATTTTTGCTTACTAGACTCACGGCGGCTCCACTGTCAAGCTCAAACTGAACATCTTTCCTTTCCACGTTTAAAGTAGTTCTGTAAGGACTTCGGAAACCAACATGCTCCACCCTAAGAATTTCTGCTTAAAACAGACACCTTCCTGATGGCAATTGTGACATCTTGCCCTGCGATCCAGTCCACAAGTGTTAGCAAAATGCGGGCCTCCATACATATAACATTTAACATGTAATGGTTTTTAAAATGAATTTTTTGTAACATATCGTGTATTATTTGGATTATGTGTACTAGTCGAATTGAATTTGTTTTTACCGCCTTTATTGTACGTTGTAGCTCTTCTTTCTTCCCTCTTCGGTTTAGTGTTGAGGTAACTCACGGAACTCCCTGCACCATTTAGCTGCTGCGCGTCCCTCTCAGATAGATCCATGCTTACGGCCGTTTTGACTGCAGAGTCGAAGGTAACATTCACTGATTCCAAAAGTCTGGATTGAATTCTTTTACTTCGTAGTCCGAAAACAAATTGATTGCTATCTTCAGGTAGTTGCCAAAATTGCAATTAATAGACAATCTTTGTAGTGCCGCTGCGTAATCTTGTAACGATTCGCCCATTTCCTGCAATTTCCAACGGTGCTGGTGAGTAGAATTCGTTCTTTCTTCAATTCTTTGTACGGCTTCGTGTATGGGTCCTCGGCGGTTAATTTATCGCATAATGTATAAAATGATTTTGAACCAATGTAATGTAACAAGTATTCTGCGTACTCGGTGGAGGGTACCTTGAATAATCGAAATGCTCCTTCTAACCGCTGAATCCACCTTCTCCAATCTGTGCCAATTACGAACGGGTCCATATTAAATGCTGAACGTATTGCAATCGCCGTCACCGCCGTTGGCTGGTTCATCTTATCACCTGCCGGCATCAGGTTGCCAGATTCCGGGATTTATCACAAATTTGGTGAATTTAAAACAGTTTGTGCTACACGATTTCTTACAAAGTCGCAAGTCGCAAATTTGGTGATTTATTATTTTGCAAGTAACATTATTTTTCCCGCTGCTGATCATGTAAGTCAGTGATACAGCCTTAGTAACAAAACGTGTAAGTCGGTGATTATATTTGTTTGCTGCTTTCCCTTGACAACGGAACTTAATACTATTATTAAGTTCCTAGGATAATAAAATTAGCAAAGCAAAATGCAGATTGAGACGTTTTGTTTATAAATCGCAAGTGTTGATGTGACATGTGACACTTATAGGTAACACGACTCACGAAAATTAATCCTGGTAACAGGTGACAAACCAAACGATTTTTTCAAAAATCTAGGAAAATTTCGAGAAGCAGCGGGAAAAATATAATAAGATAACTCGGAATGTATCGCCTATTAACATTTTCGGCAGGCAACAAGCCGCGACTTCGTCTTGGCTTGTACTTGCCTACCTCAAATGTTAATAGGTCCTTACATTCCTTGTGACTCAAATAGCTATTACCGCAATTTCGCCTTCTAGTAATCACGGCACCGGCCACCGGGGAAACAAGAACTTCATAAAATATTTAAGTTTTCTAAAGAAAATGGGTAGTGTAATCAAGTAATAAACATTCTTTAAAAAAAATATGTTATTATTATTACTTATTAAGTTGTTTCCTGGGCTGCGACTTTTAGATAGATTTGGCGACATCTGATGACTGGGTAGGCGACTTACGCAGAAAAATCTATATCTTTTTCTATAATTTCATTATTAAAAACACAATCAACCTACTCCACACAATTAATGCTATTTGATTAAAAATGTTTTTCTTCCAACCGTAGTACTCGTACATAACTTTCTTTTATAACTTTTCTCGATAATTTCATTATTAAAAATGTAATCTACCTACTCCACACTAGGTGGAGAGCCTGTAGTGTTTATATAGAAAGATTTCGTTTTACTCTTGGGACACCCTGTATATAATTTACTGATAATTAGTGCTACGGATAATGTTTTACATCTCTTTTAATTGCCGTACTAAAGTAAAATATTTACAGAAGTTGCAATTTACCAACTTTCGTTAATGCATTGAAAATTAATTTTGCAATTTGATCAAGATGTTGAATTAGATATTACAATTTTTTATATAACTTTAGAAGATGTATTGCTTATATGAGCCATTCTTATTATTAAATTTATTAGCTGTTTTAAAGGAGGTCTGAGAATTACAAGCCATCCGATCGGCGGCTCCACATATTATTATTCGTAGTTATTTTGTTTACTCATGAAACGTGCTTTAATAGCTTTTTTATTATACCTGCATCAGAATCGCCGTTTAAAGCACGCCTGAGCTTGCGAAAACAGGCGATTAAAGCTCGCCGAGCTTTAAAGGTGGTCAAGGAAACGACTGAATGCAACAACGGACATGGACGCGACTAAAACGTAAATAATTGTCGTAACTATAGTAGCAATATTATTATGCCCTCTCGATTTATCACGACAAAAATTATTTCTAAGTTTTTAGTGCGTAATTTATTTCCAGTATTGGAGGTATAATAAAAAATAGCGTAAAGTATTCGTGGATAACTGGTCTTTAAAACACTTGCTCTGTTTCGAGCACTCCGGCTACGCCGTCGTGCTCGAAAACCCGCGCGTGTTTTAAAGACCTTGTTATCCACTCATACTTTAATATACTATTTTATTATACCTGCATCAGAATCGCCGTTTAAAGCACGCCTGAGCTTGCGAAAACAGGCGATTAAAGCTCGCCGAGCTTTAAAGGTTGTCAAGAAAACGACTGAATGCAACAACGGACGTGGACGCGACAAAAACGTAAATAATTCTTGTAACTATAGTAGCAATATTATTATGCCCTCTCGATTTATCACGACAAAAATTATTTCTAAGTTTTTATTGCGTAGTTTATTTCCAGTATTGCAGGTATAATAAAAAATAGCGTAAAGTATTCGTGGATAACTGGTCTTTAAAACACTTGCTCTGTTTCGAGCACTCCGGCTACGCCGTCGTGCTCGAAAACTCGCGCGTGTTTTAAAGACATTGTTATCGACTCATACTTTAATATACTATAATAGAACTAGAGCGGAGGTGCTTTTAATAGGAGGAACAGGACAGCGTGAAAAAGGAATTAGATGTGACTAGACCTTTAAAGTTGTTTGATCGATATTATCGTTAGTTTTGTGTTAACTGTCCAATAAATATATTTTAAACGGATTTACTGTATGGGGAGCTTTTACATTGTATAAACTAAGTAAGTTTGCATTTTCCGTATATATACATATGTATTGTATTTATATTTTTAGTTTTAGTACAAACAGCTGACACTAACATCCCAACCCTGCCAGTGGCCACTACCATTCTGCGAACAAGTGCAGCGCTGCAATGACCTTCACCCACGCAATATTAATCAGGTTAGAATAAAATACAATCCGACACGCTATTTATATCGGCTAATCCTTCCCCTCAAAACCTCATCCTCTTATAAAAATAGAATAGACCAGTAGAAAATCTCCAAACAGCAAATTTCACACAAATATTGATCTTAAGGTTTTCTTATAATTCTAACGTTTTCCCCATTTTGCATCCCTCAAATTCAACTGGGCCGCAAAACTCCCACATCCCGAATATCGACCCGTAGAAAGTCCCCAAACAGCGAATTTCACAGAAATATTGATTTAAGGTTTTTCTGATAATTATATCATTTTCCCCAATTTGCAACCTCCAAATCCAAATATTTTAGGAATGTGTTCTCCAGCACGAAGTAAACAAAAAAGTTTATACAAACATGGGATTTAAACGGCTTCGTTTTCAAGATACAGGATGTTGAAATTTGAACAGAAATGTAGTTTTTTCAAAAATTTGGAAAACGGCTAGAGGTATTCTAATTAAAGTTGGTATAGGTTAGTATTTTATAAAGTGGAATTGTTCGGTCAAAATAAATTTAATTTATTTCCACCAGTGGCGTGCATCGGGGCGACCTCCGACCCCGATTACAACGAAAAATAACTGAAATCTCCACATTTATATTAAAAACAAAGATAAATTTTGAGGCATATAAAATAAACCATCTGGGCTGCAGAGACGACACAGACAGACTGACAGACTTACAAATAGACAAGCTCACAAACTAACAGACATACATCACTTCGAAAACCACGTTTTCTAAACGAGAAGACACAAAAACGGATATTTCCGCAAAAATATCGACTTCGCAAAGAATCATGATTACTATATCTTAAGAAGTAAACTAAAGTAAAAATGAAGTATATCTTCCAGGTTTTGTATCTTTATGACCGTTCAATAGATTTACATTCGTTTTTAACTTCCTGGACTTTTATTTATGATACTTATAGGTGTTGATGTACATGTGTTATACTTGCTTAGATCGAAGAAGCTAACAGACCAGAAAAGGTAGGTTCCCGCGCAGCTGGAACGTCTATTCCTCAGACGTCCTCTTCTTCTTGTGCCTTTCACCACCCGACAGTCGCTCATTCGGTTAATATGACCTAGCCATCTTACTCGCTGCACAAAAAGGGAGATCTCTGGTTCTCCATATAGTTGTCTTATCTCATCGTTCGTTCTCCTCTCCCAGACTTCATCCAGTTTCTTGCCTCCAAATATCCTTGTAGGAATATTTCTCTCCCATACTTCCAGTTTCTCTTTTTCCTTCTTAGTCATGACCCACCTCTCGCACCCGTTTAGCATTACTCCCATCTTCTGTTACCAGAACACCTAGATATACAATACTTTGCGATCTATCTATCTTCAATATTCTTCCTTCATCTAGCTTTATCTGTACATTCTCTCCTGCCTGGTTTCCTCTTCTCATCCTGATGTACTTTGTATTTCCTTCATTAAAGAGTAGACCTGCTGTTCTTGCCGCTTTTTCCAGTTTTCTCGTTATTCTTTCTAGTTCTTTGACAGTCCTGGCTAAGAGAGTTATGTCATCGATGTGAAACATTGGTGACTTTTATTAGTTACTCTTCCTGTTGTATTTATGCAACTTTCTCTTATTACGTTTTCCATCATTAAATTAAACAAAGTTGTGGAGAGAGGATCTGCCTGTCTCAGGCCCTACTTTTCCATAAACTGTGCTGATTGCAAGCCGTTTACCTTTACTCTATTGCATGTTCCATTTATAGTCGCCTTAGTAGTTGAATTAATTTTGTCGGTATCCACAAGTCCTTTAATGCCGCATACAGTTGTGACCTTTTCGCTGAGTCATACGTACGTTTGAAATCGATGAAAATAGCGTGAATTTCTGTGTGATGTTCGTAACATGTCAAGGTTTCTTTTAATGTGAACACTTGATCTATATCTGATCGTTTCTTCTAAAGCAACATTGTTATTCGCCTATCTCTCTTTCTGGGAAGATCTGTATTCTGTTTCTTATAAGTGTGACTAACAACTTGTATACGGAATCTAGCAGTGTTATGCCCCTGTAGTTTTCGCATTGCGTTTTGTCACCTTTCTTGTGTAAGGGAATTAAAGTTGCTTCGTTCCATCCTTTTGGTATCTTTCCTTCCCGTCATACCTTATCAGTAATTCAAAAATTCTGTCACTTACTTTTCCTTCGTATTTTATGCATTCTGCCGGTATTCCATTTTCGCAGGGGATTTTTCCATTTCTTAAACTTGCTATTATTTCTGCTATTTCTTTCTTCGTTGGCTCTTCCACCCCCTCTTCGCGTAGCATTTCTGTTTCCACTATTTCCTATTTCTCCTCGTCCGTCCCATCGCTCAGTATTTCGTCCATATGGTGTTGTCATTTATTTACCTACCATCTCCATTTCATCTCTTTCTAAATCTCCGTTTTTTTCCTTGCAGGATAGCATTCTTTGCTGGGTTGATTTTCACGTTTTCTTGATTTCTTGATAAAAAAAAGCTTCTAACTTCCTTTATACTTTTCTTCTATCTTTTCCAACTTTTGTGTTTGGTAGGCTCGTTTCGTTTTCCTGTAAATTTTCTTAGTCTTCCTCTTTTGATCACGATATCTTGCCTCTTCTTCCTGTGATCCAGTTTGTAACATTATTTCTTTTGCTATCTGTCTTTTCTTCTTTCTTCACGGCACTGCTCATTGAACCTGATTTTCTTTTTTCTCTCTATTACTACTTCCTGCTGTATACTTCGCTGAGTTTCCCATTATTTTCTGTAGATTATCCCACTTTTCTTCGGCTGTTCGCTCTTCTTTTATTTCTTTGCACTCTCTTTCAATTTGTTGTTGGTACTTGAGTCTTATGTCTGCTTGTATTAATTTTTTGTAATTATACTTAATATGTGGTGCTTTCTGTTGTTTGGTCTTCTTTGGGCTATTTTGTTGTTTTCTGGTCCTTACGAGATAGTGATCCAAGCCCATGTCTGCGCCTCTGCACGCCTTAACGTTTTTCACTCGATCTGCTAACTTTTCGTGTATCAGAACGTGGTCTACCTTGGTTTATTGTTTCACCAACGGGGGATTTTCATGTCCCTTTATATATTTCCGTCTCTTGGAATTTATGGTTTTCCAAAATTACATAAAGAAAACGTTTCACCCTTACATGAACCCTTTACATAAATTATCTAAATATCGCAATCGAAATTGTAATCATAAGCTGCTATGGAAGAATCTTAAAGATCCTAATATTTACAACGTAAAACAAAAACCAAACTTACCTATTAATTTACAAGATGTAAATAAAACAAATAATTTGTTACCGCCACTCTAACTGCAAAAAGACAAAAGAAAGGCAGCCGACAAAAGACTCTAATTTTCAGCTATAGAATAAAATATGGGCGCCAAGTAGCCAATAACCCAGCACTTTGCTAATTAAACAAAGGGGCACATAATGAAATGAGCTAACAAACACTTCCTCTAAAAGAGATAATGGCAAAGGTACAAATAAAATTCGCTAGCATAGATAACGATTCAGTATAATGAATAATAATCAGGGTGCTCAATATTACATACACAAAATAACACACGGCAAACCAGTTCAAAATCTTAATAGGGAGAATATATCACAGCAACTAAGCGTTGTATTAAAGACTCACCAAAATATTTGTATACAATTTAAATAATTAAAGCCTGAGTGAAATATTGATATAATTTAATTAATTGATGCACGAAAGTTTAATGTCAATAGAGAAATTACAAACTGACTGTAAAGTTGGAAAATTGCACTATACCAGAAGGTTGTCGGTAGGATGTATGACTACGACAAAATTATTACATATTAAATTTTGGGTGTCGAGTTGAATTTGACTGTATACCCACTAATGCAAGAGCATTCAAACGTTGGCCATAATTAACAATATTGCTCCCACAGACTAAAGATTTTGTTTCTGATTATAAGGAGCTTTATAACCCGAAATGTAATTTGTAGATAATTTAATCTCATCAAATTTCAATGTGACGCATGACAGTATTACGCAAATTTTTGCAAATGCGGGGATAACCAAAAGTTGGATTTAACCGAGCTCTATTTCACTAGCGTGACGTGAAAGCCGAGAGCAAATTAGGTTTGTCTTAATGCAGATTGTCTTACAACCCTATCGTTACAATCACTTAGGTGGTGCATGAGGCACATCCACCCCGAATGGCACCTAACCTTTAAATATAAAACCTTACGAAGGAGCGTTTCGTATAAAAATAGGACACAAGTTGGGTCTTCAATATGGCGGATAGGTGTTTCCGCCTACATTGACCAGTGGCGTCACGAGACAAAGGGGTAGCCAAACTGTTAAGTTTAAGTAGAGAAGTAAACCCTTTTTCAAACATACTTACCACGCCACTGGTGAAAGTTAGTTAGGTTATGTACATTGTTTACATTGTACTGATTGCATGTAATTATTACTTACTGATGGAACATTATTCCTTTACTTGTAGTTTAAGGTGTTTGAGAACACACACAAGAAGCCCAACTTGTTACGTGTAGAATGCGCCGCCTGTCGTAATTTCGAATTCGAATATTATTTTTCCCGCGCACCGCGCACCGGCATTTGGCCGGGACAATTGCGATATGCTTTTATCTGGGAAAAACCGATGGCAGGCCTTGACTCGCTCTTTCTTCGCTAGCAACTGGAAGCGAGCAGTTCATAAAAGGTGTAATTCACTAGTTCGGGGATGCTTGTATAGGGTTTTTGGTTGGCTTGAGGTAGTAAAGTTATGTAAACCTTCACGTCTTCGTGGATCTAAGCCCTCGAACTTATTTAAGGACGATGTTTCCTTCGCTACGGCGGATTTGTCAGTGAATGCACGCTCGAGCTGTTCATTTTGTGCCCAAAAACCACCTGGGGTGAGTAGCTATTTCGCGTTAGAAAGCCTGTCCGGGCGTGTTCTACTAAAACCTTCTTTTTCCCTTTTATAGCAAGCCGTACTAGGCAAAATTTATGGAGCAAGCCGTACCAGGCAAAAATGTGTTACTCGTTTTGAATTCGTTCTGAGCTGTTGGCCACGTGCAGCAGGTCTCGCAAGGCGATCTATCGAGCCTCCACGGAACCGGTTTCCCTTGTCGTCAGCGTTTAGTTAGGGCACAAGAAGGTACCGCATTGTGGGGTGTATTTATCCCCGAGATTTGGCATTTTGATCCCGTTGGAGCGGCACTGTTTGACGTCCAAAACGACCACCGACGGCTGTAGGAATTTCCCGGCCAAAGCTCGATATACGCGTTCAATGACTTCCAGAACTGAGCCCCAAAATCTTTTGCGGCTAGTAGCTTGCAAAGCTGCCTGTTTTTAATGTGTTATAATCTGCTGTATGTCAGAAACTGTAAGTATTATTAGTGCATGCAGTTATTAATCTATGGCATTCCTAACATTCCATTTTATGCTAGATGTAAGTTATTTACTGTAAATATTTGTACTGTGATTTAGCATGAAATTAAATGATCTCAAATTATCAGTATACAGGGTGAGTCAGCTACGGTTTGATTGCATTTGTTGACGTTTTCTTTCAGGGAGTGTGGTTTAGCTGGGTATAGAGTTTACAATTTCTCATTAGTTCACCGAGGTGTTTTTGCCGTTATCTTCAAAAATTGTTGGCGCTCTGAGCTTTTTTTTATATAATTAATGTTCTACCGATTTATTGTCATTCTTAAGAACTACACGGCCTCTAATCGCTGAGCTGGCGGCCGGAATTTACACCCAGTGTACTTAATTTTTGTATGCTGCTTTGAAAGATTGCCCAGAATCTAAAATCTAGAAAGGCCTAACAAACTAACCATTTTTCACCACAAGTTTGTTTACAGCGAAACCGGCGTAATCACGCGAAACTCACAATAATGAGTCATTAATGTGTTTTACAAATAGCGACTTCCGTCGTAGTTCAATCATATGCTACAAGTTGACTACACTCCTTTCTGAGATTTTATATTCAAAGCACCTAACTTAAAACTAGCGGAAATGAACTAAAGCATTAGTTTCGTTACAACAAAACAGTGGTGAAGTGAATTATATGAATTGCTTTAAATAGGTGAATAATTACCCTTAAGGTGCTTAATAAAAACAATATATCGTTTGCCGGATACAACATAGGCATCGCCACGAAAACATTTTAAAAACGATTCCCAATCTGCGGTTCATTCCGAAGTGTGCAATTAGCCCAGGGGAAGTATTAGAATTGATAAAACAGACCTCCAGCAGCTGTCCAGGCGGTGGCGAGCATCTATGAATCAGCCAGGTGATTACGTCAAGCTTAACTAGAGTTCTGCGTTAAAGCTATTGCCCTGCAGGTAGGTATTTCGACGAGGGGGCTGCACAAGAGATCTAACTTTGATCCTTTTTGCAGATATGAATTATCCACACACACAATACTCAAGGCGGCAGGTGGGGGTCTAACTTTATCCGCACGGAAATAAGAATTATCCGCACAGAAACAAAAACTATCCGCACAGGTACAAAAAGGAGCTTTAGATGTTATGCTTCGTTTGCCAGAATGGTAACATGTGCTCTTCTCAAATAAATCCAAACCAAGTTTGAGCTTGGGAAATTATCAAAAATACCTCTCACAAAAGCTTCATCGAGACCTCTGGAAAGGGGCGCAATACACAGCATTAATTTCCCACGTAGGATGCTTGTGACAAAACCCAAATAAGGCATGTTTCAAAACTTAGTTTTACAGAACAACCTTTCTGTAGCAGCACCTTATGGCAAATGGCCGCAAGGCGGATAAGGAATCAAAATTTGGAGTCTTGAAAAAAAATCAGCATATGCAACCCGAAAGGCTTTAGGCGTGGAGTAAAGTCTACCCAAACGTAAACTATTTATAGATTGTAACTTGAAAGTCTTCAGAAAGCTTGGTTGCATCGAGGGCATTGAATATCCAGACTCAGAATATACTTATATGAGCGGCGGACTTTGGGATATGTCTCCGGCCGTTATTTTCCAGTGGGTGCCGTGTAACTTGCCGTTTCGAGGTATGCCAAAGGTTTCCGCTAGATGGCACCCCTCGGATTTAGATATTTCAATTATAGCGAATTTTTAATCACAACCGTAACCTCTATCCACTAACAGGGGGCGCCTTTGAGGAACTGCGCTTACAGTGACTATATACAAGACAGTGTGGCCATACGATTGTTGGCCGCCATTTTCAGGCAAATTTGAGCCTAGAGATATACAGTGCCTTTAGAAATAATCGAACGTTTTTGAGTGGTCATTATTTTGGCGCTAGTTATTTTAACTAGTTGATGTTAGCTACACGTGCAGTGTTATGTTTGGACATTCACATTTTTCATTGGCGTCCGTTCGTGGTGCTTTAAGGTGTTGCATGAAGTTTACAACCGGTTTCAGTTATGGTAGTTTACAATACACCTAAATGCCGTATTCCTGTTCTCTGTCTCTAAACCTCCCTGTCCTGTGCTTGGTTTTCTTCCAGGTTCCTCTTCTCCATGGCTCTTCGAATACCCTCATTCCACGGTTTGCGTGGTCTACCTCTTTTTTTCTTACCTGGCGACGACCATTTAAAGATCTTCATAGACCACGTCGTCTCTTCCATTCTAATCAGATGACCAAACCATATTAACGCTTTCCGTTCAATTCTGTCCACAACTGATTCTGGTGCCTCCATTCTGTGTCTTATTTCCTCGTTCGTCACTCTATCTCGTCTCGATACCTTTGCGCTTTTCGTCCATTTGAACTATGTTTAGTCTTCGTTTCATTTCCGCTGTTACAGTCCATACCTCACTGCCATAACATAGCACCGACTCTACCATTACTTCACCTATTCTTTTTTCGTTTTTGTTAGAGATAGTATTGTCTCATCAAATTGATTTCAAGCATCCCACTATCTTCTTATTTTGTACTATTCGAGTTCTGATCTCTTCTGTTCCCAAACCTTTTTCATCGATTGTATTGTAGCACCGAGGTATTTAAACCTTTCTGCTTGTCTTACTGCGACATCTTCATTTATAAGACTTCATATTGTGCTTCCGAGTTGATTACTAAATACTCCTTTTTCTCTAAACTTATTCAAAGGCCCCATTCATCTTAGCGTCGATGTAATCTCTTTATCATACATTCCAAGTTGAATGCGGAATATCAGTTTTTCAGGGCAATAGATGATAAAATTTCACCCGCTTGCGACGCTAATGAATTATTTGACACTGACAATTTACAATTGTCAGATTTGAAAGGTTTTATTTTCTTCCATAACCAAACTAACAGGTTCTACCAACCTCTTTGCAGGGCCGGATTCAAATATGGGTGGCCTGGGGCCCATTTTGCTGGGAGGCCCATTGTTTCAAAGTGTTGCAATATGTAATGCAAAAACACGAAATGAAACGAACACAAGTTTATTTACAATATTTATTTACGCAGAGAAATTCAGTTAAAATTATTCAATTTTACTTCCCTCGTCTGAAAAAGATTTTTTCAGATCTTCACGTTTCAAGGTCCCTAGATGACGAAAAAGAGGTTTTCTTAATTCCGTCAGTCAGTCTGTCTGTCTGTCTGTCTGTCTGTCTGTCTGTCTGTCTGTCTGTCTGTCTGTCTGTCTGTCTGTCCGTCCGTCCGTCCGTCCGTCCGTCCGTCCGTCTGTCTGTCTGTTGGCAGTATAGCTCAAAAAGTATTTGTCGGAGGAAGACGATATTTTGCATACATATTGTATATCTACCTCGCATGAAACCGGTACAATTTCATACAAATATATACAGGGTGAGCACTTTAAAAAAATACAATTGTGTTTATTTTTGTGTTGATTTTGAAATAAAATAAAGTAATAGCTTTCACATAGGTCAGGCCCTACATTTGCCGAAAATAAGACACAGCCGATAGAGGATACTGTCACAAAAGAGTAAAAACATTTCAACAATAACAGCGTTTCTTTTAAGAGTAGTGCGCGCCGGTCTTATTTGAAAGCGGCTTGGTAGCGTAAATGGCTTTATGCAGATAGGGTCTCTATGTTGGGGCGCTCTGCAGATGCGGCGGATTCAAACCCGAGCGGGATAATTTTTTTTAATTTGAAAATGTATTTAATTTATTAGAAACTTGAAGATATTTTTACTCCTAACTTAATTTGATTTTTAAAATTTATTATTGTCACAATGTCGACGAGGGAAGTTCTGCGTAAAGTCTTTTACAGATTTTTTCATTTAAAAGTATAGTATAACATAACACAAATAACACATAGATATATTACAAATCAGCGAATGAATAATGTTATAGCCATTACAGGCACTTTCCTTGATTTTCGTGCTGCAAAATCGTTGATGATGTCACTAAAGTCCAATTCACGCAGTATATCTGACTTTTAACGTAATGCAATTTGTGTTTTTCAAGTAAAAACATACTAAACATTTAATTGTGCATAATTATAACTGGTGTAAATTAGTAAATTATCAGCCATTGTAAACATTTAATGTGCATTACTATGTTGTTGGAAGAACGGACCAGTTCACCAGTACAATAACTTTTTTATGATTTTCAATAATTTTAACTAATTTAAAATAAAAAGCTTGACTATTACATTTCATATCAAGCTAGAGAAGTAAGACAGAATGTATGGAAATTTTTGTTAAATGTTCCCTATCATTATAAGCAGTTCACAGCAAAGAGTCATGTATTTTTCCTGTTTTGTGATATTTACCCCTGTATTGGTGGGAGGCCCACTCTTGGTGGGTGGCCCAGGGCCCGGGCCCCTTGGGCCCCCCTCTTAATCCGGGCCTGTCTCTTTGAGAACAACTTAGAAGTAACTAAATATTTTACTTGTTAATGGCGGATATTCGCGTCGACCAATAGCGGCGAAGACATCCCTATGGCCACACTGTCTTGTATAAAGCCACTGTAACTGCGCTTAGTGTACCTGTATAATACTTTAGTAAGAGTAGGGCAATTATACAGGTACACTAAAATTATCTAGTGTACCTGTATAATACTTTAGTAAAAGTAGGGAAACAGCGAAAAATTTTGGATTATTTTTTCATGGCTACCATGATTTAATTATATATTGAAAAACAAGGTTGGTAAAACTGACACACGAGTTGCCAGTTTCATCAAATTCGTGGTTGGCAGGTTAGGTTTATAGTCAGTTTTGACACAGACTAACGCAAAACCTAACCTGCTAACATTGAATTTGATAAAACTAACAACTGGTGTGTTAGTTTTACCAACCTTGTTTTTCAATATATCATTAAATCTTGGTAGCCATGAAAAATTGATCCAAAATTTTTCGCTGTTTGCCCTACTCTTACTAAAGTATTATACAGGTACACTAGATAATTTTAGAGATCCTGTATATAGTTTACTAAGAGTTGGGCAAACAACCTGATTTGACATACATTTTTGATACAAATTAGATATTTGACATATGTCGAACAAAGAGGTTATGGGAATCAACCTTGCTAACTTGCCTTTGATGGGAGAGTTTCCAGAGTATTGATCATTCTTAGGATCTCTTGAACCGACTATTGGGAATCCACGGCCAATTTAGTTATGATTTAGATTTGCATGTGTGAAACTATCGGTCGTAATATGTTACAAAATATGTAAAAACGGCACATTTATCACACATGCCTTGCAAAAAGTGATCCAAACCAATCAAAATGTATCCCGTTGTTTGCCCAACTCTTAGTAACCTATATACAGGGACTCTAGATAATTTTGTATTACTATGCCATCTACCGGTTCTTTAACTCATTAAAAAATAATTCCCATATACTACTATTGCAATAAGCATTCTGAGTCGGGATATTCAATGATCGAGGGTAAAAATTAGATCTGTGAAAGATAAGACAAATAGTTGCATGAGTAATTATAAATTACTTTTGACCCGTAACAAATTATTTTATAGAGTCGATAAGAGATATAACTAAAAACCCTGATCGAAATACAATTGATTATAATAGCAACTGTAAATTAGAACAAAATTTGCGTTTTTCCTTCAGAATGGTATTAAATGAGGCAGTAGCAAAGGTAATTAGAGCTATTACATCCAGATCTGGAGGTACGATGACATAAGTATTCAACTAATTAAGTTAAGCAGACCTTTCCTTATTCACACATTTAACACATATTATTAATTTAAGTCTAGAACAAAGTGTTTTTCCGACTTGCTGGAAAACAGCGTGTGTTGTACCCTTGCCGAAAGTGAAGAATCCGGTTAGTTTTACAGACGTAAGGCCTATAAGTATATTACCTGCTCTTTCCAAAATCCTGGAAAAAAATGTTAATCTACAACTTAGTAATTCCTTAAATAATCATGTGCTGCTTCCACAAACGCAGTCAGGATTTCGTAAGGGATTCAGTTGTAGTACCACATTATCATATAAAACTGACGACATACTAACTGCTATAGATAGAAATAAATTGACAGTTCTTGTGTTGTTGGACTCCTCTAAGGCGTTTGATACGTTAAATCATGAAATGTTGTTAGTCATTTTACGTTCTCTTGAACTTGGAGAAGGTGCGATTACTTTAAAAAAAATTATTTGTCGTGAAGACTTCAGTTAGTCAAATTAGATAACCAAATTTCTGATGTACGTGGTGTGACAACTGGTGTAACTCGCGGATCGATACTTGGTCCGCTCCTTTATATACTGTATACGTCGAATTTCAACTATAATATATATTCATGTAAATATTATTTTTACTAGAACAATACGATCTTCTACTCTTTCGAATCAAAGGAAATTGCAAATACCAATAATTTAGTTAATATCGGCACCGCTGAAAAGCATTGTATTACAATAAACCCTTCCAAATCCCAGGTTATGCTATTTGGAAGAAGTGAAGCTCACGCAGCTGCTGTAGACCAATTAAATATGGTAATCAAAAATACTAAGCTCCCTCTTGTTTCTGTAGTACGTAACCTAGGACTACATTTAGATTCCGAATTAAGATTCAGAAAGCATGTAGGACTGTGTATATTATATATACAAAAAGGTACACGCTTAATGGAAAAATGAAAAGCATTTTGCTGGGACAGAAGCGTAGCTAGAGATCAACGGGCCCTGTATCATGAACTGCCAAGTGGCCCCCCCACCCCCACCCCCACCCCATCAGGGTATTATCAAATAAACGTATAATGATACGAACTTAATTTTTATTTTTTAACAAAACTCAATATAATTATAAAAACTAATAAAAATAAATAATAAAAAAAGTAAAATTTAATTACATATTTTTACTAACGGACATATTACGTAAAAAGAGGGGTAAATCATAGTTTACAGTTTACATATATTTACATAAGTAAGGAAGAAGTAAATGGTAAATAACAAGAAAAAAGGTTGCAGTAAGTAATAATTATTTACAGAGTTACTCTCCGAACCGTTTGCTCCGCGAAAATGTTTATAAGACGTTCCATATTTGGAGATAATTTTAATTTTTTAAGCTCTTCCTTTTCGACGGATAATATGGCTAATCCGATAACCAAACACTTTTCGCCTATATAAACCTAAATTCGTGTCCTCACACCGCCGTATCACAGAACAGCTAGTTATACATGATCCTTCTCGTTAAATTCTGTAACTCTTTATCTACATTTAAATTGCCTCTCTTCTTCTAAATTTAAGGAAACGATTCATATTTTTCTTACTAATTAAAATTTGTTTTCCTGCTATTTCTTAAGTAAATAATTTAATATTGATGGCCATGTATCTGAGTAACTGTAACAAGCAAATAAATCTGTATGTTAGTTTAGTTTTAGATTTAGTTGTATTTTTACTTTACGGTTTAGTGGAAGAGCAGCAAGATATTGATCTTGCGAAACTCCGCCGTTTGTTGTTTGATTTAACAACAATAAAGACATTTATTATTATTATTAACTAGACGATGGAAAATTATCGATTATACAAGATATATTGCCATCAGCAATACGTCGAGCCTCGAAAATTTTCGATAGTCTATTTGTATACTATATGAATAAAGAAAATAAATAAAGTAAATAAATAAACAAGAAATTCATAAATTTAGTCATTTTTAAAAATTTCATTTAAAAAAGTAGGCTTTTTAAAATTAATTTCAGGGTGTGAAGCGCCACTTTTTTCACTCAGTGAAAAAAAGTGACACTTTGCTTTTAATTTAGGACTGAACGATTTTAAATAAACGTTTCCTTAGTTACCAGAACTGACAAACGCACTTGACTAAAATGAATGCAAGTAAAATTCTATACAAAATAGGCTTGAATTTAAATAATTAATGAAATTTAAAAAAATCTTATAGGCAACACGTGTTAGCGTGCTTATTTTTCACGCATGTGGAATATTAAACTCGAATGCGCCTCGTTTAATAACCCTCCACACGTGTGAAAAAAAGTTTCACTTCACATTTGTGGTCTAAATAACTATTGTGTTTACTTGTTTTTATAGTTATTTATGTATTAAGGGCGTAATCAATAGATTATAGCACGAAGGAATGTTTAAAGCTCGACGGGAAGCGGAGAGCTTTAAATTTTCTGAGGGCTATAATCGTGATTACGCACGTGGTACATACAACGTTTTATTTTATTTTAGTCCTCAAAATGGACAAAATTCAAGGATTCAGTATTTTGGCTACAGACTACTGCGTCGTCGTTATGCTGGTGCTGTGCATTTCTGGTGTGTTATGGTTTCTATGCAGATTGTTGGTGTTGCTATACTACATTGTTGGTGCTTGTTATACTGCTTAGCAACTTTATAGGCCCTAGCGTTATAAAAGCCAATTTACGCTCTCTATCGAGAGCCAATAAATCAGATTATGGTTCCAAAATGAAATAAATTCATTTATGTGGTTTTAATATTGTTGTAGTATGCCTGTCGCACTTTTTAGTCAAGGCTTTGTGATTTTAATAACTGCGATTATACAAACGTTTGTATAATTGATATCGCCATAGTTACTCGTGTAACTGTTGTAATACATGAAACTCAGGAAAATTACGCATTCTTATTAGTTTCTAATCTCATGAATGGTACAGTTTAGCAATTTTATTTATAGGACATTCTATAGATGCTGTCTTTTACCTTTTTTATTACTACAGTAAGCGGGGATGTGTTGATTCGCGTTTCTAAAGCTGCAGTTCTTTAAAGCTCGCTCAGCCACTCCTGCGTGGTTTTGATTTTGGTCTTGGGTCAGCAGACGAGGGCGTCGTATGTAATTATGGATTTTACTATGGATGTGTACAATCGATATGTACTGTGTGATTTTATACGCCATGCCATGGCGTTGGCAAAACCATAATGTCAATCTTGCCTTTTCTAAGGTTCTAACGTTCCAAGAATTAATATGTGTACAACAACTCAATACCCTCAAAAAATTAATATTTGGGTTGGGATTTATAATAACAAAATTATTGGACCGTTTGAAATTGTTGGAAATTTAAATTGGAACACTTATTTAGAACTTTTGATTAATGAGGTAGGTCCTGCATTGAAACGACTCTCTCACTCTCCGCAAACTAACCTCACTGTAATCGGTATCTTTTAACCATAAGAATTAGTGTTTATTAATTGTGAAATTGTTTATGTATAGCAATAATGCTAATAAAGTTATTTTCATAGAAACTGCCTCTTCGTTCGAGTAATAGTTGATTTTATAAAGTAAAAACTACTGCACTAACTCTGAATGTCATCAAATAACAAATTATTTGATCATAGCTGTCAACTGTTTTCAAGTCAAGGCAACTCATATTTAAAAAACATGAACACTTTTGATTAATATTATTCAATAAAAATTGACAAAAATAATTACAGTTTTGATACCATTAGATGCGCAATAATTTTCTCTTTCCATTGATACCAAAACATTTTCCATAGATTGAATTGGCGAGCAGGAATCCATAAAACTGTTAAAAACAATGCTAAATCCCTATGTTCCAGTTTGAAAGTGGACACCCGGTAGATTGAACTGGTTAGTATATACCGGGAGATCAAGAAAGACTAACCGAAAAAACTTTCTTCCGCGCAAGTTATCAATATCTACGTCAAGTTTCTGCAGTGAAGTTAGCTGTTTATCAGCTGTCAGTTGCAGCTTGTTTGTATTTTGTAAATTTCAATTTTCAATTACAGCTGTATGGAGTATTTCAAAGCATGAAAAGAAGAGTAGATTCGTGTATATCTAATGGTGTTGCACATTTCGAGCATCAGTTGTGATATATTTAAAGCTAGTTGTTTATTATAAATGAATAATCAATTTAAATAACTACTGTTATTTAACTTGAAGTTAACTACTATACTCGTAGTACAGACCCAATCGGTGCAAGTCGGCACATTTTTACTAAAAGCATATTTTATGAGAGCGGCCGAGTCAATAATTTTTGATCTCCCGGTAGCTACGGAAAGCTTTAATTTATTTGCTATTTTGAATCATTAGTACACATAAACCAACACATTTATTAAGAAACTACAAGTACTGACAATACTATTTTAAGTTGTCTCGGTAAGTGTTCGCAGTATCCAACTGGTATATGCAGAAACACGAACATTCATAGTGTACTGTAGGTGGTGAATACTTATGCAGTCCCTGGTATGGAAATCCATGCCTTCCAAAAATAAATTTTGGCCAAGTTGATCTTTATAAGCTCTCGTTATGGACCCTCCCGCTACATTACTACAAGGCCCCGCAGTAATATCGATCGTAGAAATGCAAAGTTTATGTTTGTGAATTGTTCTGGAATCGGGGTTTTCAATGCAACTTTGAGCATTGAGCAAGATAGCTTTCCCGTTTCCAATTGGACTTCTCCCACTAAAATAATCTAAAAGCAAAACCGATTTATATCTGAAAATACAAACTCTAAAACTGCTTGATTCAGGTGATAGTAAAGAAGAAAATTTTTAAGGTACTCACATTCCCATGTGGCCATTATAACTTCACTTCCTCTTCTCAGAGGCTGCAAGTTTGGTGGAGGCAAACAAACGGGACTAACGTAATCTGAAAAATATTTAGTTTATATTTTGCGGCCAAGATCAAGAAAGTAAAAATATATCGACACTACATACCATTAAATACAACGTCGCTTCCTAAACGAACAAGAGCGATATCATTTATGTTTCTCCAAAAGTAGTAGAATGGATGCACAATTGTCTGCTCTACTGTCAAGTTCTGCATGTTGCTAGGGCAATCAGACGTTTTGTGACAATTTGCATTTCCTGTTCCTACTAATACTCTATACCTAAAAGCATATTTTTATTTTATTATGTTTATAATACAACAGCGATATTACTTTAAGATACGTCTATCATTGCGAAAACAAATGGCTGCAGTCAAAACAAATCTTTTATTTATTAATGATCCTGCACAAAGTACATCATATCCCGCGTTCGAATCTGTCGAATCAACGGCCATCAAAGCAGCCAACCATGGATATTCACTTTTTGTGTTATCGCTTCTTATTCGACCACAAACTGTTCGATTTGGAATGTTTGCACTGGAAAACTCTTCCAAATATTTCGGTTCGGAAGCAACTACTATGTCCTGCGTTTTGCAACAGACCAGTAATTCGTCATCAAATCCACACTGATACTTTTCGATATGTTCTCTAGCAGCTTTAGAAGCATCTTTAAGTGCTGGACAATTTGTTATGCGCACACACCTCCCATCTTTTAATTCCGGTTCTGGCGTTTTGCACAATGAGTCTTCCATTGCGTTCTCTAAAAGAATTAAATGTCTGTAGACCAATAATAATAATAATAATAATAATAATAATAATATGGCTTTTATTTACACATGTAATAGTGAATCACAATCTGCATATCTTAAAAAGAAAAAAAACACCTAGATTCAATTGTTAATAAAAAAGAAGAAATATATGGAGGGCGAGAATCAGCTCAAAGCAAAAGCAGTGAGTTGTTCTTCCACCTAACCCTATTTTTAGTATTCATACCCAAAGTCAAATTGACAATTTTTTAAAAATATTAAATTTTTAGCTGATGGTTGTAATGATGACTTCGTATTGACCAATCACGGTCATAGTTATGATTACTACTTAGTTCCAAGTACTGTATGCTTATTTGAAATTCAGTATAATTTCGGTTGCAAATACTGTTGTCCAAAAGGCCTTCTGGAACGCAACGCTTCCATGCAAATAATTAATAACATTATCGCTTGTTTCTAACGCACAGTCGGAGCTTTAATCGGCCAATTACGCATTTTATTAAATATGACTAGGTTACCCATTTACTATTCTTACAAAAATTGAATATGTAATACAAAGTCTAAAGTGAACTTTAGATAAATATAAAACTCAATCAGGAAACGGCATCAAAAAATTTTCGCCAACTGGCGTAATTTGGCCAACTCCAGGATTTCCCTTGGAAGCACTTTTCTAGACACCCGATATTGAAAAAACTAACATTGACGGCTTCGGTTGCAAGTGGACAATGCTTTGCTTATCGGCACGTGCTGCTATTTCAAACGCCCACAACGTGAAGTAAAGTGAAAGGGAAGCTTGACGTCGGCAAAAAGAAAAGAAAAATACGTAGAACAATGTAAAGGGAGAAGGGAAAAAAAGGAAAACCTGATGCAATTTTGACTAAGCATTGGCCCACGTAGAACTAATCGCATATATCGAAATACTCGGCGACTGCGGCAACCTAACAACAGGATCAAAGTTGCCCCTGTGGTGACAGTTGCAGCGAGACAAATCCGCACATAGTGGGACACTTAAAGAAAGTCCCGTGCGTATATGTAGAGTAGCTTCAGGAGCAAAAATCAGAAGAATGACGATTTCCGAAAAAGGAAACATGGCGGCCTCTAGGTTGCGTACTCGGAAATTTTGGAGGTAAAAACGAATCAATTTTAAATTCAACGCTTGATAGAGCAATAATTATGCAAACCTAAATATACGCCGGTGTTTTAGATTGTCAAATTTGAGGCGAACATGGATGCAAAATTCGGGCGATAGATTTCGGATCGTAACAATACATTGTGGAATATCACTGCGTTGTAAAAAAAAATAAATCAGTGGAATTGATCTGACACATCTCAAATTAGGTTTAGTGTCCCGAATTTAACTGTTATTACAGCGTCTATAAATTCCTATATACAAGGGGTGTCCGAAGTAGGTATGTGTAAAAGATCACTGTCATGTTCCTTTGTTTATTTTAAGACAAAAAGTTATTATCAACATGAGTCTGCAAGTTCTTTGTTTTCGTTGATTTTGGGAGAAACATCGTAAATTTTGTGCATTTTTGAAAACACGTTGGAATATTAATTAAAAATTTGGTTGTGTATATGCCGGGCGAAGAACAGCTTTTTTGTTTCGGTAAACCGTCCTTCAATTCGCCAGTGGCGTGCGTATAAGTCCCATGTGCACAATTGAATAAGAAAAAGAAGACGCCATGTGGACGCCACTTTTTTCAGTTTTGATCAGTATTTAGATTTCCTTGATTAAAACTTAAAAAATGCCTCTTGCGACTTTTGTTAAATATACGCAGTTTTTTTCTAAAAATGAGAAAAATGGAACCAGGTGCTGCCAAGTTTTTTTGTTTATTAAAGCATCAATTATTCAAATTAAGAGACAACAAAGTTTGCAGGAAAACAGTGAATACAAAAAAAAACTGTTGGAAATGACCACCTTGCGACATAATGTACGTATCAGCTCTTCATCTCACTGAATTATGTACAAAAACACCTGGTATAATGAACAAAATTGGCAGCACCTGGTTTCATTTTTATAATTAAAAAAAAATGCCCATATTTAACAAAAGTTGCAAGAGGTATTTTTCAAATTTTAATCAAGGAATTCAAAAAACTAATCAAAACTGAACAAAGTGGCGTCCTCTTTTTCCTATTCAATGATGAAGATGAAGCTGGTCCGGATAACGTAACCAAAAAAAAAAACTTATCAAAAGTGAAAGATCACACATCAAATTTCTAATTAATATCCCAATGCGCTTTCAAAAATTTACAAATTCCACGATTTTTTTTCTCAAATTCAACACCCTGTATTTCAAAAACGAAGAACTTGCGGACCCATGTTCATAGAGACTAAACCAAGTAACATGCAAGTAAATTTTCTACATGTACACCTAGTGTAAACGTATATTGGGCCTGCATCTCTGCATCATCCTTCCATCGGCACTGATTGGACACACTTCGTCGGAAATCGGCCGTTGTGTCATAACGGAGCGATAAGAAAGCACCATAGATACGCCTTCGTAGGCAAGTTTTAGAGCGTTTGACTAGCAATCGGAATTTGTAGGTTCGAATCGACTGCAATGTTTTTTTTGCGAATTAATGTAATTGGCATTACCAAGTTTAGCAATTAGTAACATTAAGATATTTTTATTTCCTCTTGATTTGTTAAACGGTAATTTACTGTCGTTTGAACTGACTCGGTAAATGAGTCTTTACATGCCAGGTGCCAGTAAAATGCTGCCATTGCGCCTTTACAAGCACCTTGTTTTTTAATAGATACATCCTTTATTAATCACTAATATGAATTTTTAGGATTTTCAGCAAGAGGAAATAAAACATTGTACGCGGCTCGCTTGCAGTTAGCCTTTATTAGGGCTCACCAGATTACAGGGCTCGCTCCCACGTCGCTCACCCTGCAAATAATCCGGCTTGTTCATAAAGGCGAATTTACTAAGCTTGCCACGTAAATAACTATCACATACTTAGTAAATAATTAAAGATGTTAAAACATTTCCTTCTGTAACTTGTTTTATTTAATTGCAGTGCGCTCAAAAGCTAGTATGTATTAGTCTTGTCCTGGTTTTCATAGTCAAAATGAAGGTGAAGACTAATACTGATAATTTTCTCGAAATCTAATATTAAGATTTTATAAGTTTAATGTTTTTGTATGTCAACACGATAACTGTGTACACGGCTTAATCACACAATGTGAAAACGATTGAGAAATTTCAAAGGTCTAGGTAAATTTAATTGTTGAGATTTAGCAAAAGAAGTGGCGCAGCGCAGAAAAGGTTAGCTCAAGAAATCAATACGTGAATTCAACTAATGTGTGTTCATTGAGTTGCAGTATTAAACAAACAGCGACATATATAGCGATTAAAGTACATCAGATGATAGTTAAATGAGAAGAGGAGATAACGCGGCGTCGGGGAAAAACTTAAAAAAAATCTGTAAGTGGGTTTACACCGAGCTGCTATCGCGTGAATTAGATCAATTTGCAAATTAAAAAAAAAGTGTACCGCTGAGGTTTGAACCCGCCGCACCTGCGTAGCGATCGTAACTGCATTCACAAGTCGAACTGCTCCATCGAGCCTAATTGAAATTAATGCCGCGCGTGCCTCTATTTAAGGGAACGGTCTTATTGTTGAAACGTTTTGACTCTTTTGTAACATTATCCTGTATCTGTTGAGTCCTATTTTCGGCAAGTGTAAAGTCTGACCTATGTGAAAATTATTACTTCCTTCTATTTCAAAATTAACGCAAAAATAAGCAAAATTTTATTATTTTAAGGTGCTCATTTCATATATATTTGTCTGAAATTTTTCCGGTTTCATTCCAGGTATATATATATATATACATATACATAATGTGTATGCAAAATATCATCTTTTTCCGACAAATAGTTTTTGAGTTATACCGACAACAGACAGACAGACAGAATTGAGAAAATCTGTTTTTCGTTATCTAGGGACCCTGAAACGTGAAGATCTGAAGAAATCTCGGAAGGTGATTTTTCGTGATTACAATACTTCCTTCGTCTTTCAGACGATGGAAGTCAAAAGTAATAACACACTTAGAACTCCAGAAATATGCAAGGAAAATGAGAATCATAATGGTACAGTACGCAATTAGACTAGAAAAGTGATGTTTTGCTGAACAGGTATGGCTAGGTTGAGTTGAACGTTAGCGAATACTTAAAACAGCCATACGAGTTCAGTAAACCACTTTTCTAAAGCGTTTCGTATACCATTTTATCGCATTTCATACACCAATATAAAATATTAAATTATTAAATAAAAGTAGAAACATTAAATGTCAAAATATAACCAAGCGGAGCAGTACTCGTTTTTATGTACTGGAGCACAATAAGCATCTCCAGTTGAGGTTACGCGTTTGGCACTACTAAAGTGTATCGTAGGTGGTATTGTAAGCTTATGTCAAATTTGATGTTAGCAGGTTAGGTTTTGCGTCAGTCTGTGTTAAGATTGACTTCGAATATGACATAGACTGACAATGCCACCAACAATACACTTCAGTATTGCCAAAAGAAAGACGAATCGCCGTTGCCATGCTGTAATGGTTGTTAACTATAGTGTAAAATACTACTTTACTCAACGATTTTGAATGTATAAATACAATACATTATTATAGGAAATGAGATAAAGTAGATAACATAAAAAAATGATGACAAAGCTTAGGAAAGACACAAAAGAAATTAAGGCAAGAAAATCAACAACTAAAAATAGAGAACGAGGAAATTGAGAAGCATCTGTAAGACACGAGAGAAAGCAGAGTAAAAAAATAATGTCATAATAGCAGGACTTGAAATAGACACAAACAAGCGAAATAACTTGAAAATGGACATTGATAATTCTATAAAGTAAAACCTGCAAGTAGAATGGAAGATTAAAGATATTGTAAAAATGAAACTCAAAACACAAGATAGAATTGGACAGTTTCCAAGAAAAATAGAAGATAATTAAAAATTAGAGTAAAATCAACAACCTACGTGAGAAAATATTATAAATTGTGAAAAATTGAGGATGATGAAACAAATAAAAGTAGGAAGGTAAAGATCACATCAAAAACTTTGGATAAAAGGTAAGGAATAGATATGGGACAAAAAGGAACATCAATAAGCAGACAGAATGGAGAGAGTAGTAAGTTAAAAAAAACAGAATGATTAAATACAGATACAGCTACCGCATCGTAACCTTAGAAAAAGTTTCACTTCGCGCAACAATACGATACAGTGTAGGGGTAAGCGTACACTCCGACTTAAAAGTACATATCTTCAAAAGAGCTTATTTTTAATATATTTTATAAATAATTTAATTTACAATAGTTCTTGCAAATAAAACAATTGGACCAACATTATTTGCAGGAAACGAGTCTATATAAAAATAGCAGAGTTTAAAGACACAAGGGTCAAGTGTAAACTTATTTGGCCTCAGCTTTTTAGGGTGAATGTACAGCAGGGACGCACCAGCCAATAGTGGACCTGGAAGCAGCTGAAGTGCACGACATGATGCGATTGCACCGGAGAGCTGGCTGTGTGAAATTTCTAAGGTAAATTAATAAAATGACAAAGGACCATCAAAGATGGAAAAAATGGGTAAAGGACACAGAACCCACAAATATCCAATACCCCTGAGGGTACACAGGATACCGAAGAAAGAAAAGAAAAATTTGAAATACTTAATAAGAAACTAATGGTCCTCGGCATCAAAAGGTAAAAGAGGCTATAGATAATGAATGAATGAATGAATAAATGAATGTATGTTACTTAATTAGTAAAATCACAAATAAGTTCCCAAAAAATTAAAAACTTTTTACATTTCTTTTATGTTCTAGAACGCTAAAGTATTTTGCATTCTATACCTTTTCAACTTCAAATTGCCACTAATCAACTTCAAATTGAGAAAAGCTTTTTGTTGGCGGTAGTCTTTGGAAAAAGACAATTACATGGTTTTAACAGGACGGAACTAATTATTGTTAGTTGTTGCTGGTTTTCCGTCCTATCACAACCATGTAATTGTCATTTTCCAAAGACTACCGCCAACAAAAAGCTTTTCTCAATTTGAAGTTGATTAGTCGCAATTTGAAGTTGTTTATTCTCAAATTGAAATTGTTTATATTTCATTTCGAAATTGTTTATTTCCATTTTAAAATTGATTAGTCCCAATTTGAAGTTGAAAAGGTATAGACCATAAAACTATTTCGCAGTTAAGTGACAAAAAAGAATCACTTTGTTTACTGACAATTTAACGAAAATGTCAACATTTGATGACAGTTTTCAAAAAATGTAATTAATACATGCTGGATAAAACCGTTAATAATATTAGTTTAAGTTTCTGGTAAATGTAAGATGTAACACATTAAAATACCTCTTTTGATTTGGGACAGTCTACAACAAACCATATCTGTGCTGCTATCTATCCTAATTTTCGATTCATCATAAATTCCGCAAAGTGACCTTCTAATAAATTCCACTTCACTGCTACTTCCTAGTTGCAAATATTGCTGCTCTACCACTGGACATTCGTTCACTGGTACGCAACTGCCATTTTTATTATCTGGTGTTATGCATGGCGAATCTCTTTCTGAAACAAAAACAATTCCTTAAAAGTACTTGACATGGCTTTGTGGAAAGAAGAAAAGTAAAATTACCTTTTGAATATTTGTTTAAGTCAAAATAGTTAAATAAAGGCAATCCAGTACGTTTATTTCTAAGTTCTGTGTATTTGCACTCTTCTGAATATTACGTTTTAAAAAACCTTTATAAATGCATTGGTAACAGTGTTGCCAGATCGAATACACATTATTATCGTACGAGAGTAATAAAAATTATCGTACATTATCGTACATTTTATCCTATTATAATATTTTGGATGGTACATAACAAAATATAACTACAAGAATGAAATAATTCTGAAATAAATCCGATAAGTGCCAATAATTAAACCGCTAATCGAAAATGCCTGCGGGATGCATTTTTTTGTGAAAGATGCAAGTCGAAAGTGGGCATGTGGAAAGTCGGTGATGTATGTAATCAGCTTATTATCATAAATAATAACAGCACCGAATTAAATTTCAGCACCTTGTGGTCAATACCGGTTCAGTAAAAATATCTGCACGTAATTGTCATATCGATGATACGGTCAATATTAGTACTTATCTGCCAAATTTGTGAGAATTTTTAATAATAGCCAAATTATCGTACATTTTGCCATTATCGTACATGTGCTATCGTACATCGCACGACTGGTAAAATTATCTTACGAAACGATAATTATCGTACATCTGGCAACACTGATTGGCAATATATAATTAACTTGATATTTGACAAGTAAGACCTTGTGCTGCCAATACGATAAAGCAAAAATTACTTAGTAAAATAGTAGTGGTGCCAATATACCGCCGATTTGACATTGTAGATTATAGATGGCAAGCAACTGAATATTATACAAAGGCAGATAGTGGGGAGTGCAGATAGTGGGGAGTGCAGATAGAACAGAGAATGCCTACAATTTGGCATTTAACATGCAAAGGTTACAATTAATAAAAATCTGGTGTGATACACGCACACAACTTCCTTTTACAGTGATTTTATAATTGGCCAAAAATTTGATTTAAAATGTTTAAGCATTTGTCAAACATTTTAAAAAATTACAAATTCTACAAAAACGGTGCAAAATAGAGCGTTAGGTGCAGAGACACATTTTCTCTAGAATTTTAAGCTGAATTAAAAAAATGTAATAATATACCGAGTGTTCTATTTAAAATAGGAGTTAATAAAAAAAATTAAAAAAACAAAAAAAACCCATTTTAGAAGTATTCAACTGAAAAATCACCTATAACACATCAATACACATTAAAAATGTAATAAAAATGAGAAGTTTGAAAAAAATCGTTAGAGCCGTTTTTGAAAATCGAAAAAAAACTGAAAAATCACAAGAGTAAACACCTACTTCCGGTTATACGATTTTCTTCAAAAGCTTGGTGTCGCATCTACATAGTGCACAAAACTTATATATGAAGTTTCAACCCCATATCTTTTTTCGTTTTTGAGATATTCTGTTCACAGACACACACACAGACACACACATACACACCCACTCACACGCAGACCAATGAAAAAAAATATGTTTTTTACGACAGACTAGAAAATATGTGGTTTCTGGAGAATTTTTTGCCCAGAAAGTAACATTTTGCCGGTCAAGATCGGAAAACGGGCATCAGGGACCGGTAAAAGCTTTTGCCGGTCCTTGATGATTTCGTTACTATGGAATCAAGTGTGTGTTATTGTTTCGATAAGTCAAATAATATATACTTATGTCATAATTTGTTTGAGTTTTTGAAAGTGAATTCGCAAGTTTGAAAGTATGGAATCGGATGTCGTAAAAAAAATATTGTACGATACAACACCGGAAAGTGTTTTGCAGGTCTCCCCAAGCTTCCAGGACTCGGCTGCGGCTCGCCCTGGAATCTGCTTGGTTCGACCTACAAAACACTACTTTCCGGTCTCGTAACGTAAATTACTATTTTAGGGTTCAGGGGACTCTGAAACGTGAAGATCTGTTGAAAACTCAATTTCGAATTTTTGGGGTGAATCCAATACTTCCTTTACTGTAAGAGGAAGTAAAAATTTGTATTCGAATCTTTACTAAATTAAAAAAATACATCCGCAAGCTGAGTTTCCAATTCGTGACCTTAATCATAACGAGACGTTAATAGCAGCACACCATTCCGCTGCGAGAGCCAGAGCAGGCGTTAATAACTACACCGTGCCGACCAATTATAAAAAGGAGGTGGAGTTTAGTTATGACACCGAATTCAAAAAATATAATATACGTGTAAAGAGTACACATACATTTAAATTATGTTCCGTTTGAAAGAAAAATCGGAGAAATTATCAAAGAGCTCGTAAAGCTTATAAAGCAAAAATATGAACTATCTAAAAATTATGCATTTATTAATTTATTTAATATAAAAACAAATAAAAAATTATAATTGAAGTACTTAGTGCTCTACTTTATTACTTCTATACATACCACAAATTGTTAATTCATTTATTACCAATTTTATCAATGGAAGTATTCACGTACTTACTGTATGTTAATTCATTAATGCTCATAAATAAATAAAAAGTCGGAATACATTTCAGTTTCTAAGGGGAATCCTCTAATTAATTACAATTTTATGACGTCATTTTATCTCTTTAAGTTTTTATGATTATCACAAATGTGAATTTATTTAACAATATGTAGTGGATGTTAAATTTGTCAGAATTCAGTTTAAAAGATAAACTTATTTTAGTGTAAATGTTTGTTTATTTCTAGTTTATGGGAAGGTAAAGCTATCGTTTAACTGAAATTTTAGATTTTGCCTTGCAATCATACTAGCTTAAATTTTATTGTAAACACTAACAATTAAACTTGTATATTTACACAATTTTAACCTCTTGTTATCGATTTTAAAATAATGAAATATGAAATCCTAATAATATGAAAGCTGAACCGTGTCAATCATCCTAAGAAAATAGATATAAAATATAGGAAACTTGAAATGTTAACAGTGGAACATTTGTAGAATAATTTAGATAAGCAAAGAGCATTTGGCACTACATTGGAAATATTTACAAAATTTACGAGGACAAAACTGTTAGCTAGGCAGCCCAAAAGACGTCTAAGCATGATAATAGTGGTATAGTATTCCAACCAAAAAGTGGAAATCTATTTAAAATCACGTACATACATCACGGAAAGTGTAAGTCATATCTAAGTTGATTTCATAAAATTAATCCATAATTTTCTAAAGTCAAGCAGCTTTCAAGTAATGACAGTTCATCTATAAATTGAACATGTAACTGTTTTGTTAAGGCACTGTAACATTTTCCATGATTTAAGTACCTATGTACTAGTTGTTTAACCTTAGTTTTTAAAACCGTATACTAGCATGGAAAATGTTAAAAAACGTATGGCTTACAAAATTCCCAAATGCATATGTCAAATTTGAAGGTTATTTATAAAGTGTCACTGAATGACATTCAAGCTGTCTGGCCTGATTTTAAATAGCTTTCCAATTTACTTCGACACGAAGTGTACGAAGTATTGAAATTCCCTCATATCGAAAACCACTCTGAGTCAAATATCTCTAAAATTCGAGCCAACCGACTAATGAACCCACTATATCAAATCTCCGTCTCGGCGGTGCGGATCTTTTGGTGAAGATCCCAGCCCACTAGATCCCTCCCCCGTATTGGGGGGTGCCTAAACGTGCTGTGCGGGGTATGTATGTTCGTATGTGTACACGATTCCGGTCGCCAGGAACCATCCTGAAGTCTTGGATCGTTTTCATACGATAGGTCCTCCGAAAATGAAGGCAACATCAACTTTTAAGGTATGGTCGTCGATAAAAATACTTTTTTTAAGGTTTTTTTTTTGATAAATAACAGGTTCATAACATTTCATTGTATTAGCGAAACGGAGTGATGTTGAGGGTCGAAGTATTCTTGGAAAACACGGAAGGGCGCTTTTCTTGGGTGGGGGGTACCGTATATTTCTGGTTGGAATACTCTTTTTATAAGCAAGCTAACTTTTGAATTAGGCGCCATCACTAAACCCCACCTCTTTTTTATAATTGGTCAGCACGGTGTACTTATTAACGGCTGCTGAGAGCCAGTAATATTGTATATGTCGACCACTTTGAACTACCGTTCCTAGAGGTAGTAATGCAGGTGGCATTAAAAAAAAATTTAAGAATATTTTTGGACAAAGGTACGAATTTAGGTTAGCTACAGTTTAAGATTTGTGTTTACTTAGTACAAACATTCTTGTCTAATGTAAAAAATGTGTGTAGACCGTAACGAGAGGGTTAATTTGTCTTTCCTACCAATATTACTGGCTTCTAGAAGCAGAACCGTGTGCTGCTACTAACGGGACGTTAATCATAGCAACCGAGGCTTTACCATTACACCATACCCACATCCTAGTTACACAGTCGCTTAACAACTATTGATAATAACCCGAATACAAATCAACAAACACATACAAAGAAAAACGACTAATCTCGCTCAAAAGAGTTATTGTTCTTTACATTATTGTTTCATACAAACTGGCACAGAAACCACCTTGATAGGTTATGTCATTCTCAAGATAGAATGTTCACGTCCATCCCATGAGATACCTTTGCTAAACTTAATTTTACGACTTTCCTTTAACATCAAAGGGGTTGCAGTCTTCACAAAAGTTATGCAGTCTTATGAGAGTTTCCATATAATTGAGTTGGTTGCAATTGATCGAGAGGTTGCGGCAAAAATGGCAAATTATTAGAAATAGTCCAGTCAGTATGTGTAAAATCCATATGTATGAGTCCGACAGTTACCCGCGCTCTAAAAGTTCAATATAAGTAATTATCGCGCACAAGATTCACATTTTGAGAAAAATACAGAAAACCGTTTCTTGTGCATTCATCGTTAACTTTCTTGTGCAATAAATACTAAAAATATTAGTCCTACGGAGAAAGTTAATCGAACATAAATTGTAGCAAATTTTGGGCCCTTTAAAACGCTGTGTCAATTTCTAAGATAGTGTCGATGTGCGCCGAGATATTTGAATAAAAATGCGTTTAATCTTTGTTGCAAGATGGCGTCGAATGCTATTTGCATAACCTTCCGACAACTCAACAATACACTCACAGATACCCTCCCTAACAAACCATAAAAGATCATTCGTGGCGGGTGACTGTTGGGCATTTTACCATACAGACTGAACTAAAATGGTCGCACCAGAAAGTAATACATTGGCAGGATGTGCCAAAGTAAAACCAGCAAAGGAATTTTTTAAATAGTCTGTATCTCGTTATGTTTCATTGTGAGCCTATCGATATGTATCTAGAGCATTGAGGCCTGTTGCTTGATGAATTACGTCCTTCCAATTTTTCTGCCTTTTGCCTGATGTCTCCAGTTGTTTATGCCAAGAGACCTTCGGTCTTCTTTCACTTGATTTATCCATCTCATCTTGGGTCTTCCTCTTTCTCTTTCGGTAACCAGCTTGCTGAACAACAGACCGGCTGAGAGGACGATGCGTTGAGTTTCTTGCCCTAACAGGTCTTGAATCTTCAGAACTTTAGAACAGTCGTGTAGTTAACTGTGCAAATTTTAGCCTTCTTAAGAGTATGATGTGAGAGCCATGTGGAAGCGTTCCTTTTCGGCCTGCTGATGTCGTTGGTTTTGTTACTTGATAAATACAAACGTTTTAGGTGTAATAATACTTGAAATTCAGTTAGTACTACGTTAAGATATCGCACAACTTTAAGATTCGATTTATACCGGAAATTATCAGCATTGCACCAAATTACCGATCGCCACCCCGCTTTAAGTTGCAACCACCACCGTGTTCTTTTCTGAGCCCGAAGTTGGGTCGAGGTTCTTCCTGGTCGGTTTTTCTTGCTGATCGTTAACGCTATAGGCTGCCCTCAAGCTTTGAGCGACCACTGTCAACCCAGTTCTTCCCCCAAAAATAGCGGTTGCTAAGAAACCATCGTCTGAGTTGTAGTTCTGCTGCCTGATCTTTCATTTCATCCCGTTAATGACGACTAAGTGTACGACTGGTGTAATTAGATTGCATGCGTTGTAATATCATTTTTAATTCCTTTTCGTTTCGCTAATTTTATTAAGCCCGGTCCTGTGCTGCTAGTTATAATTGAGTTCATTTCGGCAGGCGTTGGAATGCTCACGACTTGCACATTTCTTCGGTAAGCGATTATTTAAAACCCTGCATAAGCAGATTACTTGTGCAAGGTCAAGCGGTTCTTGCTTCGAAACTATATTGCAAGTAATACCGTTTTAGCTTCTCGAATTGCGCCCTAAGCTCTCCGGAAACGCTTAAATTAGCTGTAGAATATTCTGGACTTTTCCTTTGTTCTTTGTTCTTTCTGCAAGACTTGTGGTGACGTAGTCCGTATCGTGTCTTTATTGTTTGGCCCGGGACTTCCCTGAGTTCTTTGGCCAGATTTCATTTAATGGTGCAATCCATGCGACGGGAAATTCAGCTTGTGATGGTAGAAGTGAGATGCATTCTTTTCTACGCTGGGGGTGGTTTGCAGCGAGCCTGGTGGACCTTTTCATAGCTTCCGTGAACTTTCTCGCTTTTGTCACGAAAGCATTTCAATCTCCAAAGCGACTGGTGCCTTGAGCAATATTTTTGAGTAAAAGTATGGGGTAAGTTTTCATCGGTTTCTTTGAGCTTTCGAACCACCCCTTCCCGATCGAGCTAGACCGGGGGTAACAGAAACACTTCCATCTGTTTCGAGACACTTCAAGGTCTGTGTCAGTACGGAGACCGGCGAACCCTTCACTCTTTTCCCCCGATTTTGTATGTACTTGTAAGATTATACGCACCATCCGTTTAACAAGCCTACATTTTCGGTTCACCTTTATCTGGGTACTACATTTTGTCTGTTTTGTGCCACTCTGAATAGTTCTGCTGCACTATGTATACCTGTCCATTCCCGAATGTTCCTCAACCATGACATTCTTCTTCGGCCAACTCTTCGTCGATCTTCAATTTTTCCGTCGAAGGTGAGCTGCAACCGGTGATATTTCTCCCTTGGAAGAACATGGTCCAACTATGCAACTTTCCTACATTGTACGGTAGTTATCAGCTCCCATTCAACCTTTGCTCTACGTAGAACTTTATTGTTAGTTAATAGGTCGGTTCATGTTACTCGCAGCATTTTTCTGTAAATCAACATTTCGAAGGCTTCAAGACACTTAACAGAAGTAATCTTAACGATCCATGTCTCTACCCCGTATAACGGAACCGACCAAATATAACAATAAATCGTGAGCTAGCGTATTTTGAGGTTGAGATTGTAATTGCATAACAACAGTTTCATTTTCTTAAAAGAAGATCTAGCAATCCTAATTCCCATAATCCCCAAAAATTCTAAATTGTGTTTTCGACAGATCTTCACGTCCCCTGAACCCGAAAAACGTATTTTTGTTCATTGGTCTGTCTGTCACAGAATATCTCAAAAATTAAAAGAGGTATGGCATTGAAACTTCATATATAACTTTTGTGTACTATCTAAAAGCGACAGCAAGCCTTTGAAGAAAATCGCATAACGGGAAGTATGGTTTTTACTTTTGTGATTTTTCAGCTTTTTTGATTTTCTCAAAAAAGGCTCCAACAATTTTTTTCAAACATTAAAATTTGTATTACATTTTTAATGTGTATTGCTGTGAGATTTGCCAATTGAATACCTCTAAAATGGTTTACATTTATATTTAATCCCTCAGGGATCAAAAGTATAACTTTGGTCCTTCAAAATGACGTTATTTACAACATTACCTTAGCTACTCATCTACATTTCCTAAGCCACGCATTTTTCCGAATCGAACGTATAAATTTTAAAACCAGCAAAGTCAGATTTATTTCACGATTTGTGATCCGGGAGTGCAAAAAATAGCGTATATACTTGGGGACCAAAGTACGTTTGATATCTTCGTCTTCGTCTCCGGCAATAAACTTCACTCGCGGGATTAAATAATGCACTTTTGTCCCTTGGTATATAATATACTATTTGTTCTCAATATTTGTTATTGTAATTGTAACGAATCAAAATTAACCAAAAATTATTTTGAATGTTGATAATCACGTTTTGTCAATAAAATAATTACTAACCTGATTGTAGAGTTATCTGTTTGATAATCCAATCGACAAAAGAAGAAACGCGAGTATAAACAGTAGCTGTTGCTCCAAGTTCGCAGCTGCCTCCAGATTCTACAATTCCTAATTGGAACCAATTAAAGCGATAATCTTTGTAACTTCTCATAAGCGGCCCTCCGGAATCTCCCCCACAAGCATCGCTATCTCCATTGGCAGCACAAAATTCAGTTTTATGAATTCCTCCCACTTTTTGAATCTTGTCAAGACATTCATTGTTTGTTAGAAAATTTAACTTTGCTTTTAAAAGTATGTCTGATGGAAAACCTATAAATGGTATTTCATTAACATTAATTTATGAAATAAATTTATTCCAAAATAATTGTTGGAAAGGTACTGAAGTGGGTGGTATGAGAATAACTAAGAAAACAAGATGGGTGAAATTTTTTTTGCAACATCCAGGGAAGCAATTTTTGTGAATAATTTGGTACTGTCCAAATATGTTACATTTCTATGAATAATAAGGCCATTATTATTGCTAAAGCTCTAGAATAGTTGCCTGAAAGAAGGAAAATATAAGAAAAGATTTTGGAAACCCTACGTTTCAATTGTTTAAAAACATACCTGTTTCTGTTATTCCCCAACCAGCAACTAACGCTTCATCTTCCCTTGTTGAATCAGGAAAATCTTTAGAAGGTAGACAGATGGGGCGAACGTAATCTGAAAAATATATTTCTCCCTTAGTGTGCTTTTAGATCGAAATTCACTTTTGAAAATCTAAATAGTTATTACGTACGTGTAATTGACGATGTTAGTGCACAGACAACATTTTCTTACAACTTGTACCATGTACTATTGAAAGTTGATTGAAATTATATTCACTTATCCGAAGTAACACTAATGCTCTTATTGCGATCTTCAAGGCAGCTTTAAAACTATACAATAAAATTTCGAATTAAACCAAATGATCTTCAAGAGAGCCCCAAGACGACCATAATGCACTTTCTAACCAAAAAGAGCCCATCCTAAAATGGCCTTCAAAACTAAATTTTAAAACTATATTAAAACTATTTAGTTTTAATTTTATATTCTTAAACGAGTTCTTCAAGGTAACTTTAAATTTATGTATTGAAACTTATTAACTGATGTTTTGCATCTAAAATATATTTGCGGCAGACTAAATTACCTTGAGAATCATTATAATTAATCCTAAAAGAGTTTTATTTTGTTTACTAAAATCGGACAACTCTTGTAAGTTTCTATAATGGCAGAGTGGTAATATTTTAAATGTAACGCATACGTACGATATATAAAACAGATCATAAAATATTATTCAAATGCAAACTATTCTGGTAAAGAATTTACCAAAGGATGTCACTTTTCTGACAAAATATAATAAAATACTTCTACATAACTTGAGTGCCATCAATTTAATGTGTTTTAACATTGAAAATGTTTAACGAATTGGAGATGTGACGCATGTACAGTGCGAGTTGTACGTATTGCAGGTGAATGTTGTTGCTGTCATTTTGAAGATCTCGTCAAGGGCAAACTTTCTGGAGAGGTTGTGAAAATGTAAGCTTTAAGGGGGCGAAAGTAAGGGAATTAAAACTTTTTTTGCACACGAAAGCGTTCGGTGCTGTTACATTGCATACTTTTTGAAAGACCCAACTGTGATTTGAGGCTAGTTGGAAAGAGGATGAACCAATGCTCACCGTACTGGTTGGTTTTTGGGGTCTGCGATGCACGGGGGCGAAGTTACAGGGGGAGAAAGCTGAGGTGCATTTGTAGCAAATTGGATGTTCGCATAAACATGGAGAAAGAAAAAAATCTCCAATTTTGTTTTTGGCAGTATGTAGAGAAATTTGTGGGTTTTAAAGAATTTTGCGGTAATATTTTTTGATAAGACTCGAAGTAAAAAAAGTTAAGATTATTTCTATGTTACCACTTTTAAAAAACAACGAAGACATTGAAGTACTTATTTACAGTTCCGGTAGTTCTAATAGGAGTTCTAGTAGCACCCGGAAGAGTTCTATCGATAACTTTAATAACATTTTTTGATAAGACTCGAAGTAAAAAAGGTACGTTTATTTTTATGTTAGCACTTTTACAAAAGGACCAAGACCTGGAAGTAATTTTTTACAGTTCCGGTAGTTCTAATAGGAGTTCTAGTAGCACCCGGAAGAGTTCTATCGATAACTCTAATAACATTTTTTGATAAGACTCGAAGTAAAAAAGGTACGTTTATTTTTATGTTAGCACTTTTACAAAAGGACCAAGACCTGGAAGTAATTTTTTACAGTTCCGGTAGTTCTAATAGGAGTTCTAGTAGCACCCGGAAGAGTTCTATCGATAACTCTAATAACATTTTTTGATAAGACTCGAAGTAAAAAAGGTACGTTTATTTTTATGTTAGCACTTTTACAAAAGGACCAAGACCTGGAAGTAATTTTTTACAGTTCCGGTAGTTCTAATAGGAGTTCTAGTAGCACCCGGAAGAGTTCTATCGATAACTCTAATAACATTTTTTGATAAGACTCGAAGTAAAAAAGGTACGTTTATTTTTATGTTAGCACTTTTACAAAAGGACCAAGACCTGGAAGTAATTTTTTACAGTTCCGGTAGTTCTAATAGGAGTTCTAGTAGCACCCGGAAGAGTTCTATCGATAACTCTAATAACATTTTTTGATAAGACTCGAAGTAAAAAAGTTACGTTTATTTTTATGTTAGCACTTTTACAAAAGGACCAAGACCTGGAAGTAATTTTTTACAGTTCCGGTAGTTCTAATAGGAGTTCTAGTAGCACCCGGAAGAGTTCTATCGATAACTCTAATAACATTTTTTGATAAGACTCGAAGTAAAAAAGGTACGTTTATTTTTATGTTAGCACTTTTACAAAAGGACCAAGACCTGGAAGTAATTTTTTACAGTTCCGGTAGTTCTAATAGGAGTTCTAGTAGCACCCGGAAGAGTTCTATCGATAACTCTAATAACATTTTTTGATAAGACTCGAAGTAAAAAAGGTACGTTTATTTTTATGTTAGCACTTTTACAAAAGGACCAAGACCTGGAAGTAATTTTTTACAGTTCCGGTAGTTCTAATGGGAGTTCTAGTAGCACCCGGAAGAGTTCTATCGATAACTCTAATAACATTTTTTGATAAGACTCGAAGTAAAAAAGTTACGTTTATTTTTATGTTAGCACTTTTACAAAAGGACCAAGACCTGGAAGTAATTTTTTACAGTTCCGAAAGTTCTAATAGGAGTTCTAGTAGCACCCGGAAGAGTTCTATCGATAACTCTAATAACATTTTTTGATAAGACTCGAAGTAAAAAAGTTACGTTTATTTTTATGTTAGCACTTTTACAAAAGGACCAAGACCTGGAAGTAATTTTTTACAGTTCCTTTAGTTCTAATAGGAGTTCTAGTAGCACCCGGAAGAGTTCTATCGATAACTCTAATAACATTTTTTGATAAGACTCGAAGTAAAAAAGGTACGTTTATTTTTATGTTAGCACTTTTACAAAAGGACCAAGACCTGGAAGTAATTTTTTACAGTTCCGGTAGTTCTAATAGGAGTTCTAGTAGCACCCGGAAGAGTTCTATCGATAACTCTAATAACATTTTTTGATAAGACTCGAAGTAAAAAAGTTACGTTTATTTTTATGTTAGCACTTTTAAAAAAGGACCAAGACCTGGAAGTAATTTTTTACAGTTCCGGTAGTTCTAATTGAAGTTTTAGTAGCACCCGGACGAGTTCTATCGATAACTCTAATAACATTTTTTGATAAGACTCGAAGTAAAAAAGTTACGCTTATTTTTATGTTATATATATATATATATCAGCTCTTTAGGTCTTAAAGGCCCATGGCTTCAATTTTCTTGACCACCAGTCTCCATATCTTTCTATCTCTGGTTTTTTCCTCCCAATCTTGTATTTTTAGTTGTTTTATATCTTTCTTCACTGCCTCCAACCATTTCCTCTTTGGTCTTCCTTTCCTTCTTTTTCCTCCTTCTCCTCCCAAGAGCACCCTTTTTGCATGCCTCCCTCCTGGCATTCTATAAACATGACCCAACCACCGTGCTCTCTGTGATCCTGCTATTTGTGTAATACTTGGGTGTTTCTATATATCAATCACTTCCTTGTTTGTTCTTTGTCTCCACTAGCCGTTATTGTCTCTCACTCCATATATTTTACGTATCATTTTCCTTTCCCGTCGCTCTATTTTTCCCATGTTATTCTTGTTAAGGGTCCAGGCTTCACATCCATAAAGAACTGTAGCTTGGATTACCGTTCTATAAACTCTAATCTTAGTTCTTGCCTTTAGTACTTTGGATCTCATCATTTTTGATAACGCTCCCATAGCTTTACATCCTTTTGCCAATCTCTTCTCTATTTCTGTGTCTTCCTCACTCTTATTTGAATCAATGTATTGGGCAATTGTATACTTTAAGAGAATTCGAAATGTGGGAATTATGCGACCCATGTGGATTCGGGGGTTGCAAAACGGGGAAAACGTTATAATTATCAGAAAAACCTTAAAATGAATATTTGTGTGAAATTAGCTGTTTGGAGATTTTCTGATGGTCGACTGTATTTCTTAAGAGATTTCGGAATGTGGGAATTTTGCGGCCCAGGTGGATTTGGAGGTTGCAAAATGGGGAAACGTTATAATCATCAGAAAAGCCTTAAAATTAATATTTGTGAGAAATTCGCTGTTTGGAGACTTTCTACTGTTCGATTGTATTTTTTAAGAAAATTTGAGATGTGGGAATCTTGGGCCCAGTTGGATTTAGGGGTTGTAAAATGGGGAAAACGTTATAATTATCAGAAAAACCTTAAAATAAATATTTGTGTGAAATTCGCTGTTTAGAGATTTTCTGCTGGTCGATTGTGTTTTTTAATAGAATTCGGAATGTGGGAATTTTGCGGAACAGGTGGATTTGGGGGTTGCAAAATGAGGAAACGTTATAACCATCAGAAAAACCTTAAAATTAATATTTGTGACAAAATTCGCTCTTTGGAGACTTTCTACTGTTCGATTGTATTTTTTAAGAACATTTGGGATGTGGGAATCTTGAGGCCCAGTTGAATTTGGGGGATGTAAAATGGGGAAAACGTTATAATTATCAGAAGAACTTGAAAATTAACATTTGTGTGAAATTCGCGGTTTGGAGGTTCTCTATTGGTCAATGGTATACTTTAAGACAATTCGAAATGTGATAATTATGCAATCCATGTGGATTTGGTGGTTTCAAAATGAGGAAAACGTTAATATTATCAGAAAAACCTTAAAATTTATATTTCTGTGAAATGATCCGTTTGGAGACTTTCTACTAGCGTTTTTATTTTTTAACAAAATTCGGGATGTGGGCATTTTGCGGTCCAGGTGAATTTGGGGGTTGTAAAATGGGGATAACGTTTTCCCCATTTTACAATCCCCAATTATCAAAAAAACTTAAAAATTAACATTTGTGTAAAAATCGCGGTTTGGAGGTTTTCTATTGGGCAATTGTATACTTTAAGAGAATTTGGAATGTGGGAACTATGCGACCCATGTGGATTTGGGGGTTGCAAAATGGAGAAAACCTTATAATTATCAAAAAAACCTTAAAATTTATATTTGTTTGAAATGATCCGTTTGGAGATTTTCTACTATTGGTTTTATTTTTTAAAAAAATTCGGGATGTGGGAATTTCGCGGTCTAGTTGGATTTGGGGGTTGTAAAATGGGGAAAACGTTATAATTATCAGAAAAATTTGAAACTTAACATTTGTGTGAAATTCGCTGTTTGGAGATATTCTATTGGTCAATTGTATACCGTAAGAGAATTCGGAATGTGGGAATTATGCGACCCATGTGGATTTGGGGGTTGCAAAACGGGGGGAAAACGTTATAATTATCAGAAAAACCTTAAAATTAATATTTGTGTGAAATTCGCTGTTTGGAGGCTTTCTACTGATCGATTTCATTGTTTAAGAGAATTCTGGATGTGCGAATTGTGCGGCCCAGATGGATTTGGGGGCTGCAAAATAGGTAAAATGCTATAATTATCATAAATACCTTAAAATCAATATTTGTGTGAATTTCGCTGTTTCGCGATTTTATGGTAGTCAGTTGTATTTTTTAAGAGAATTCAAAATGTGGGAATTCTGCGGTCCAAGTGGATTTGGGGTTGCAAAGTGGGGAAAACGTTATAATTAGCAGAAAAACCTTTAAATCAATATTTGCGTGAAATTTGCTGTTTGGAGACCTTCTACGGGTCGATATTTGGGATGTGGAGGATTTGCGCCCTTGTTGAATATGGGGGATGCAAAATGGAGGAAATCGTTAGAATTTAAAGAATAACCTTAAAATAAACATTTGTGTTATATTCGCTGTTTGGAGATTTTCTACTGGTCGATTGTATTTTTTAAGAGAGTTCGGGATGCGGTTGTGAGGTGGGAATTTCCTTATTTTCTCAATTTTTAAATGAGGAAAATGTGCAATTTTTTTACTCTGGCCATTTGTGAAATTGCAAATCTGCAAGTAAATAGTGAATGGCGTGTCGGATCGTATTTTACTCTAACATGAATAATATTGCGTAAGTTAAGGTCTTTCGAAGAATGGTAGTGAACACTGCCAGCTGTTTGTACTAAAACTTAATGCGCGATTGTAGTAGAAAAAAATGATGGGGTATAAATACATACACATATGTATGTTAGCGAAAACAATTAATAAAAACGTCAATTAAAACAAGGTACCGCACCAACTTCATTAATAAGTGAATTACACCGTATTTAAGTAATGCAACGCTCTCTGCACCGGCACTTGGGCCGGCCTACGAGTCAAATCTGCCCTCTCACACAACGCATTCGAATTTATAATACAATATTGCTTTCATGAGGGCAGTCGGCTGCAGAGAGTTTATGACTAATTAATGTCATCGGTGACCCATGGGTGATGATATCGACACCGACCAAGGGGCTGAGAATCTGCTTGGAGGGTAGAATTCGTCTGGACGCTAACACGGCCAATCCTGAACTGTTTTTCGCTCTCGAAAATCCCAGATCTGCTAAACAAAGAACATAGTACGGCTCCTGCTTCGCCGCACACACACCTTAGTAACTCATGTCAGGTACTTAAGAACTTATCATTCACACGTGTCGAACTGACTTGTCTTGTCACCATAGTGCTCAGAGGACACAGTTATCACAATCATCAGTTTTTCAACTTTCAAACATTTACCCTGTCAACATATGTCCAAAACATACACGTCTCCAACATTATACTTGGTACTCAGAGGCCATCAACCTTGTCACTCCGCAATGCTCAGAGGTCTCTACCTAGACTTGTCATTCGGCAGTGCTCAGAGGGTACCCTAGGCTTGTTACCCTACTATCACAAAAGCACATGCGTCTCCTATTATAGTACTTGGTACTCAGAGGCCCTCAACCTTGTCACTCCGCAATGCTCAGAGGTCTCTACCTAGACTTGTCATTCGGCAGTGCTCAGAGGGTACTCTAGGCTTGTTACCCTACTATCAAACAAAAGCACATGCCTCTCTTAACATTGTACTTGGTACCCAGAGGCCACGAACCTTGTCACTCCGAAATGCTCAGCGGTCTCTCACTCGACTCGTCATTTCGCAATGCTCAGAGGGTACTATGGCTTGTTACCCTACTACCAAACACATGCACTGTCGCAATATTTTTTTGCAGTACTTATCAAGCAAACAATAGCAATCAATCAAACTTTTAGAGCAGTACTTATCAAGCAAACAATAGCAATCAATCAAACTTTCAGACAACTTAGTAACTCCCTAAATGTCGCAATATTTTTTTTACAGTACTTATCAAGCAAACAATAGCAATCAATCAAACTTTCAGAGCAGTACTTATCAAGCAAACGATAGCAATCAATCAAACTTTCAGACAACTTAGTAACTCCCTAAATGTCGCAATATTTTTTTTGCAGTACTTATCAAGCAAACAATAGCAATCAATCAAACTTTTAGAGCAGTACTTATCAAGCAAACAATAGCAATCAATCAAACTTTCAGACAACTTAGTAACTCCCTAAATGTCGCAATATGTTTTTTGCAGTACTTATCAAGCGAACAATAGCAATCAATCAAACTTTCAGACAACTTAGTAACTCCCTAAATGTCGCAATATTTTTTTTGCAGTACTTATCAAGCAAACAATAGCAATCAATCAAACTTTCAGAGCAGTACTTATCAAGCAAACAATAGCAATCAATCAAACTTTCAGACAACTTAGTAACTCCCTAAATGTCGCAATATTTTTTTTGCAGTACTCATCAAGCAAACAATAGCAATCAATCAAACTTTTAGAGCAGTACTTATCAAGCAAACAATAGCAATCAATCAAACTTTCAGACAACTTAGTAACTCCCTAAATGTCGCAATATTTTTTTTGCAGTACTTATCAAGCAAACAATAGCAATCAATCAAACTTTTAGAGCAGTACTTATCAAGCAAACAATAGCAATCAATCAAACTTTCAGACAACTTAGTAACTCCCTAAATGTCGCAATATTTTTTTTGCAGTACTTATCAAGCAAACAATAGCAATCAATCAAACTTTCAGAGCAGTACTTATCAAGCAAACAATAGCAATCAATCAAACTTTCAGACAACTTAGTAACTCCCTAAATGTCGCAATATTTTTTTTGCAGTACTTATCAAGCAAACAATAGCAATCAATCAAACTTTTAGAGCAGTACTTATCAAGCAAACAATAGCAATCAATCAAACTTTCAGACAACTTAGTAACTCCCTAAATGTCGCAATATTTTTTTTGCAGTACTTATCAAGCAAACAATAGCAATCAATCAAACTTTCAGAGCAGTACTTATCAAGCAAACAATAGCAATCAATCAAACTTTCAGACAACTTAGTAACTCCCTAAATGTCGCAATATTTTTTTTGCAGTACTTATTAAGCAAACAATAGCAATCAATCAAACTTTCAGAGCAGTACTTATCAAGCAAACAATAGCAATCAATCAAACTTTCAGACAACTTAGTAACTCCCTAAATGTCGCAATATTTTTTTTGCAGTACTTATCAAGCAAACAATAGCAATCAATCAAACTTTCAGAGCAGTACTTATCAAGCAAACAATAGCAATCAATCAAACTTTCAGACAACTAAGTAACTCCCTAAATGTCGCAATATTTTTTTTGCAGTACTTATCAAGCAAACAATAGCAATCAATCAAACTTTCAGAGCAGTACTTATCAAGCAAACAATAGCAATCAATCAAACTTTCAGACAACTTAGTAACTCCGTAAATGTCGCAATATTTTTTTTGCAGTACTTATCAAGCAAACAATAGCAATCAATCAAACTTTCAGAGCAGTACTTATCAAGCAAACAATAGCAATCAATCAAACTTTCAGACAACTTAGTAACTCCCTAAATGTCGCAATATTTTTTTTGCAGTACTTATCAAGCAAACAATAGCAATCAATCAAACTTTTAGAGCAGTACTTATCAAGCAAACAATAGCAATCAATCAAACTTTCAGACAACTTAGTAACTCCCTAAATGTCGCAATATTTTTTTTGCAGTACTTATCAAGCAAACAATAGCAATCAATCAAACTTTTAGAGCAGTACTTATCAAGCAAACAATAGCAATCAATCAAACTTTCAGACAACTTAATAACTCCCTAAATGTCGCAATATTTTTTTTGCAGTACTTATCAAGCAAACAATAGCAATCAATCAAACTTTCAGAGCAGTACTTATCAAGCAAACAATAGCAATCAATCAAACTTTCAGACAACTTAGTAACTCCCTAAATGTCGCAATATTTTTTTTGCAGTACTTATCAAGCAAACAATAGCAATCAATCAAACTTTTAGAGCAGTACTTATCAAGCAAACAATAGCAATCAATCAAACTTTCAGACAACTTAGTAACTCCCTAAATGTCGCAATATTTTTTTTGCAGTACTTATCAAGCAAACAATAGCAATCAATCAAACTTTCAGAGCAGTACTTATCAAGCAAACAATAGCAATCAATCAAACTTTCAGACAACTTAGTAACTCCCTAAATGTCGCAATATTTTTTTTGCAGTACTTATCAAGCAAACAATAGCAATCAATCAAACTTTCAGAGCAGTACTTATCAAGCAAACAATAGCAATCAATCAAACTTTCAGACAACTAAGTAACTCCCTAAATGTCGCAATATTTTTTTTTGCAGTACTTATCAAGCAAACAATAGCAATCAATCAAACTTTCAGAGCAGTACTTATCAAGCAAACAATAGCAATCAATCAAACTTTCAGACAACTAAGTAACTCCCTAAATGTCGCAATATTTTTTTTGCAGTACTTATCAAGCAAACAATAGCAATCAATCAAACTTTCAGAGCAGTACTTATCAAGCAAACAATAGCAATCAATCAAACTGTCAGACAACTTAGTAACTCCCTAAATGTCGCAATATTTTTTTTGCAGTACTTATCAAGCAAACAATAGCAATCAATCAAACTTTCAGAGCAGTACTTATCAAGCAAACAATAGCAATCAATCAAACTTTCAGACAACTAAGTAACTCCCTAAATGTCGCAATATTTTTTTTGCAGTACTTATCAAGCAAACAATAGCAATCAATCTAACTTTCAGACAACTTAGTAACTCCCTAAATGTCGCAATATTTTTTTGCAGTACTTATCAAGCAAACAATAGCAATCAATCAAACTTTCAGACAACTAAGTAACTCCCTAAATGTCGCAATATTTTTTTGCAGTACTTATCAAGCAAACAATAGCAATCAATCAAACTTTCAGAGCAGTACTTATCAAGCAAACAATAGCAATCAATCAAACTTTCAGAGCAGTACTTATCAAGCAAACAATAGCAATCAATCAAACTTTCAGACAACTTAGTAACTCCCTAAATGTCGCAATATTTTTTTTTGCAGTACTTATCAAGCAAACAATAGCAATCAATCAAACTTTCAGACAACTAAGTAACTCCCTAAATGTCGCAATATTTTTTTTTGCAGTACTTATCAAGCAAACAATAGCAATCAATCAAACTTTCAGAGCAGTACTTATCAAGCAAACAATAGCAATCAATCAAACTTTCAGACAACTTAGTAACTCCCTAAATGTCGCAATATTTTTTTGCAGTACTTATCAAGCAAACAATAGCAATCAATCAAACTTTCAGAGCAGTACTTATCAAGCAAACAATAGCAATCAATCAAACTTTCAGACAACTTAGTAACTCCCTAAATGTCGCAATATTTTTTTGCAGTACTTATCAAGCAAACAATAGCAATCAATCAAACTTTCAGAGCAGTACTTATCAAGCAAACAATAGCAATCAATCAAACTTTCAGACAACTTAGTAACTCCCTAAATGTCGCAATATTTTTTTTGCAGTACTTATCAAGCAAACAATAGCAATCAATCAAACTTTCAGACAACTAAGTAACTCCCTAAATGTCGCAATATTTTTTTTTGCAGTACTTATCAAGCAAACAATAGCAATCAATCAAACTTTCAGAGCAGTACTTATCAAGCAAACAATAGCAATCAATCAAACTTTCAGACAACTTAGTAACTCCCTAAATGTCGCAATATTTTTTTGCAGTACTTATCAAGCAAACAATAGCAATCAATCAAACTTTCAGAGCAGTACTTATCAAGCAAACAATAGCAATCAATCAAACTTTCAGACAACTTAGTAACTCCCTAAATGTCGCAATATTTTTTTGCAGTACTTATCAAGCAAACAATAGCAATCAATCAAACTTTCAGACAACTAAGTAACTCCCTAAATGTCGCAATATTTTTTTTGCAGTACTTATCAATCAAACAATAGCAATCAATCAAACTTTCAGAGCAGTACTTATCAAGCAAACAATAGCAATCAATCAAACTTTCAGACAACTTAGTAACTCCCTAAATGTCGCAATATTTTTTTGCAGTACTTATCAAGCAAACAATAGCAATCAATCAAACTTTCAGAGCAGTACTTATCAAGCAAACAATAGCAATCAATCAAACTTTCAGACAACTTAGTAACTCCCTAAATGTCGCAATATTTTTTTGCAGTACTTATCAAGCAAACAATAGCAATCAATCAAACTTTCAGACAACTAAGTAACTCCCTAAATGTCGCAATATTTTTTTTGCAGTACTTATCAAGCAAACAATAGCAATCAATCAAACTTTCAGAGCAGTACTTATCAAGCAAACAATAGCAATCAATCAAACTTTCAGACAACTTAGTAACTCCCTAAATGTCGCAATATTTTTTTTGCAGTACTTATCAAGCAAACAATAGCAATCAATCAAACTTTCAGAGCAGTACTTATCAAGCAAACAATAGCAATCAATCAAACTTTCAGACAACTTAGTAACTCCCTAAATGTCGCAATATTTTTTTTGCAGTACTTATCAAGCAAACAATAGCAATCAATCAAACTTTCAGAGCAGTACTTATCAAGCAAACAATAGCAATCAATCAAACTTTCAGACAACTAAGTAACTCCCTAAATGTCGCAATATTTTTTTTTGCAGTACTTATCAAGCAAACAATAGCAATCAATCAAACTTTCAGAGCAGTACTTATCAAGCAAACAATAGCAATCAATCAAACTTTCAGACAACTAAGTAACTCCCTAAATGTCGCAATATTTTTTTTTGCAGTACTTATCAAGCAAACAATAGCAATCAATCAAACTTTCAGAGCAGTACTTATCAAGCAAACAATAGCAATCAATCAAACTTTCAGACAACTAAGTAACTCCCTAAATGTCGCAATATTTTTTTTGCAGTACTTATCAAGCAAACAATAGCAATCAATCAAACTTTCAGAGCAGTACTTATCAAGCAAACAATAGCAATCAATCAAACTTTCAGACAACTTAGTAACTCCCTAAATGTCGCAATATTTTTTTTGCAGTACTTATCAAGCAAACAATAGCAATCAATCAAACTTTCAGAGCAGTACTAATCAAGCAAACAATAGCAATCAATCAAACTTTCAGACAACTTAGTAACTCCCTAAATGTCGCAATATTTTTTTTGCAGTACTTATCAAGCAAACAATAGCAATCAATCAAACTTTCAGAGCAGTACTTATCAAGCAAACAATAGCAATCAATCAAACTTTCAGACAACTAAGTAACTCCCTAAATGTCGCAATATTTTTTTTTGCAGTACTTATCAAGCAAACAATAGCAATCAATCAAACTTTCAGACAACTAAGTAACTCCCTAAATGTCGCAATATTTTTTTTTGCAGTACTTATCAAGCAAACAATAGCAATCAATCAAACTTTCAGACAACTAAGTAACTCCCTAAATGTCGCAATATTTTTTTTTGCAGTACTTATCAAGCAAACAATAGCAATCAATCAAACTTTCAGACAACTTAGTAACTCCCTAAATGTCGCAATATTTTTTTTGCAGTACTTATCAAGCAAACAATAGCAATCAATCAAACTTTCAGAGCAGTACTTATCAAGCAAACAATAGCAATCAATCAAACTTTCAGACAACTTAGTAACTCCCTAAATGTCGCAATATTTTTTTTGCAGTACTTATCAAGCAAACAATAGCAATCAATCAAACTTTCAGAGCAGTACTTATCAAGCAAACAATAGCAATCAATCAAACTTTCAGACAACTAAGTAACTCCCTAAATGTCGCAATATTTTTTTTTGCAGTACTTATCAAGCAAACAATAGCAATCAATCAAACTTTCAGACAACTAAGTAACTCCCTAAATGTCGCAATATTTTTTTTTGCAGTACTTATCAAGCAAACAATAGCAATCAATCAAACTTTCAGACAACTAAGTAACTCCCTAAATGTCGCAATATTTTTTTGCAGTACTTATCAAGCAAACAATAGCAATCAATCAAACTTTCAGAGCAGTACTTATCAAGCAAACAATAGCAATCAATCAAACTTTCAGACAACTAAGTAACTCCCTAAATGTCGCAATATTTTTTTTTGCAGTACTTATCAAGCAAACAATAGCAATCAATCAAACTTTCAGACAACTACATAACTCCCTAACACGGACCATTCGGACATAATCTCCGACTTGAAACTTTGGTCCAGATGTTCGAGTTGTATCAAAACGCTCTTTTTGTTTTTGTGCGGCGCTAGTCATTCGTGCGTATGCAAGTTTCCAGTTGTTAAGCAAATCAGAATCATTAACGACATCGGGCAAGTGAGATACAACTTGTTGTAAATTGCTATTAGCCGTAGCCAAGCCAGCCAGCAAATAAAGAGGGCAAAATCCAGTGGTATTCTGGACAGTGGTGTTTAATGTTAATTGCAATTACTGCAATGCGCTCGTCCATTCTGACTTCGTACTTTATTTAGCAAGTCAACCATGGTACGCATATACCGCTCAATTTGACCATTCGCGCACGCCGCACCAGTAGCAACCATGTGTTCAATATGCAATTCTTTAAATAGGTTTGATAAAGAAAATTGGGGGCTCGGTCCGTGATTACCAAACTTAAGTGTTCCAAAAGTGCACAGATGTGTACGATAAACTCGAAGCGTTTCATTGGCCGTCAACATTTTAATCGGAATTAGTTGTAAGAATTTTGTAAACGCATCAATAATTAGAAACACGCAGCGGAAAGCATCTGAACCAGGAGGAAATGGTCCGGCAATATCGCAATGTATGGTATGAAAGGGCACTGGGGTTTTATCAATGGGGTGGAGTTAACCATTCTTTTCCCGGATAAGGGCTTGCTACTTACACAAACAAGGCCATGTTTAAGGAATTTTCGCACAAAAGCAGCTAGCCGTGGAATCAAAAATTGAGCTGCGACGGCAGCAAAGGTTTTGTCATAGCCGACGCGGCAGTTATCATTATGGCATAATTTTAAAATACAATCTTTTATAATTTTTGTAAGATTTCTTTGTCTTAATTTTTCATAATTTGTATAAAACTTTTATAAAATTGAATATTAATTCATAAAACCGAACTATTTTAGTAGTACCTATGAATAAGTTATAGTTGCGACTTATATGATCATGATCTTGATTATTTTCTAATTGTAATAAATTTATTGTAATTTGGGAAAATGGGTATGTTTGCGTCACAACTTGTTTATTTGTATTTGTTTTTATTCGTGTCAACCTGTAATTGGGCTTGCCTGTTGGTTGATCATGTGTACCCATTAAATAAATAAATAAATATTACAGTTTTTTGATGTTGTAGTTTCTAGGCTTAAATTGTATTGTGATACAGTGCATGGTGTAGTCATAATATAGTATATAGTCATAATGTAGTATGTAGTCTATACATATTGTAGAAATTATGTAGTTTGTAGTTAGTTATGTAGATTATGATCATACGTTCTATACATTGCATGTTATATTGATAAGTATTGTACGCTTCTCATACGAAAAATAAATACAAATTATATTTGTAATATTAATTCATAGCATGTTTATCACAGTGTAGTATTGTTATTGTGGACTTGCTGTACAAATACATATTAAAAAAAGAACTAAATTAGTTTTACATTACACTTCTTACGCACAATTATCTACGGTTTTATCAAACTTGCAGTACTTCATTGCACAACTGTATTTTTGGTTGCCTATACTATCCGGAAATTATAATCGTTCTTGGGGTACTTTATAAACATACTATGTTTATGACGTCATTACTCTTGATGACGTCTGTCGTCTGATTTCTTGTCCCTACTTTACCTTGAAAGTTTTAGAAATACTACAGAACAAAGTCGTAAAAGCAATATGCTCATATATAATCCACACCCTCGTACCAGCACTGCACCTTTTACAAAACCATAGGAATTCTAATAATCAAGAACATAGTGATACATGCTATAGTCCAGTATAATCACGAAACATGCGATTAATACCGCAAAATTTGTCAAAACGAAAAAAGGCAGCTACTCCACACACCCACACACAGACGCTTAAGGTAACCTAAATCTAAGGATACAATATCCCTATATTTGAAAGATAGGTGCTATGGAACCTATCAAAATGGCAATTTACCAAGACCTTAGAAAAACATTGCAAAACGAAACAAACCTAGTCCGTTACAACTTTACAAATAGCAAAAACAACTTCCACTCTCAAAATAAAACAGAAAGTTTGGTATACATACATAGCATATACACGTTTGAGGTTTAGGAATACAATATGGAACCGATTGAAAGTGTAGCAAGGATCGACAAAAATTTTGCGTGAAATTAAAAAGACTGATATTTTCGACATGATTAACAATGAGATACAGTGCTGTGAAGTGAAGCACAAAGTCTGATATTATTGAAAAATACAACCTGATAGTAAGATAAACTATATCCCATATTAAGTTTCTGTAGCGTTTGCTTGACTTTTAATGTGTAAGTTGTTCTTTGCTCGGCGAATAAAAGTGAACGCACTATAGTAAATATTGCCGTAAGGTCAACTGTTTTTGCGATGAACAGTGGATACGCTATCTGCGACAGAAAAACTTCAATTCAAACAAAACTTGTTTTGAGGACAACAGCCAGATTTTACGAAAATCGTTTTTTAATGCAAGTATGCAGAAAAATCTACTACAAATTGTCCAATTTGATCTTCAACCTATGGGTAATAGCACCAATACATCACAAAATACCGATGTAATTAAATATAGTGATGAAGATGAAAGTGATGTAGACGAAACTGGAATTAATATATATTCGCAGCAAGTAGTAAGTAGTTTTAAAAGAAATTGCAGGTGTAAGCATACAACTCAAGCAGATGTGCTTGCTGACACACACTTAAACAGATATGCGATCTTTAGTGACCCCCACGAATATATTCATTCTCAAGAAACCCTGATAATTCCGGAACGTCTAAAGAAACCCCAACAAAGCCATTATCTAAACCGCCTCTATTCTTAGTTGACGAAAGTAATAAATTATGACCAAATGCTGGACACTTAAGCCTGAGGTATGTGCAAATTGCTACTTTTATCTACGTATTCCTCAGGTAATGCAAAAATAAAGAAATATTTTTTTTACGTACTCCCCTGTATATTTTGGTTGCAAAATATGCCATTTTTCATAAGAGTGAAAACCTGAGGTATGTGCAAAATATTACTTTCATTTAAGTAATAGTTCTTGAGTGAAAGCAAAAATAGGCATAATTATGTTTTATGGTGCTTACCCTGTATTTATCTTACTGAAATTTTCTCAATTACATGCTAGCAAGACATATAATCCGCATGTAAAAGATCGGCTGCCTTGAACAAATACTTTTTGCGTTATACAGGCAACGGACAGACAGACATACTTGTCTTTTGTCATCTAGGAGATCTGAAGAAATCTCGGAAAGTGATTTCTTCACGATTATAATACTTCCCTCGCCTTCGGCGACAGAAGTAAAAAGAAAAGAAAACCAGTATTATATAATAAACACACTGATTGTGACTTATTTAAAGAACATAGAAATCAAAATATGGTTATCGATAACATCCATTTAGAATCAAAAAACGATATAGAAGAAACTACAAATTATTTCATCACCACCGTTCAAGAAGCTGCCTGGAACTCAACACTACGTAAAATGGTAGAATGTCCGATAAAAGAACTAGTGGCAGAAACAAGGAGAGCAAGAACTAAGTGGCCACGTAGCAGACACCCAGTAGACAACACTACCTACGCGTATGATCGACTTGGTCTAATAAATTAAAATTGAAGTTGAGAGAGGTCAGCAATGAAACATTTGCCAACTATATAACGGGTGGTCATTAGAATTTGTGGTCTACTCGGCTTTGGAAGTGATGAAGTCATGTCGTGCATTAAATCATATGGCTGAGAACTGACACTGGTGACACTGTAACTCTATGTGAAATTCGATGTTAGCGGGTTAGGTTTTGCGTCAGTTTTGACACAAACAGTGGTGAACTTAAATCTCTTATTATTGAGAAAAAAACTTAGAACTTGTTACAAAATTCTTTCAGAGTCATGTTTTAAGGACTACATTTATGCAGTTGAGAGTTCAATTTCCACAAACATTAAATCATTTTGGAATTATGTTAATTCTATTACGAAAGATAATTGTTTACCTAATGCTATGTACCTTGACAATTGTCATGCTAATAATGGTAATGATGTGGCTAATTTGTTTGCTCACAATTTTGCTTTGGATTATACTGATAATGTTATTACTGTTCACGAGTATAATTTTCATCAAGCTGTTGATTTTTCTAACGCTGAAATTTCATTACTGGAATTTTTTTAAAACTGAATAGATGATTTTAAAGGACCTGGTCCTGATAAAATTCCTGGAATATTTTTAAATCAAACATCTTTTATAGTTGCTAGAGCACTGTTAATATTATTTAATCGTTCACTGGTTACTGGGCAATTTCCTGATTGTTGGAAAGTTAGTTACGTTACCGCGGTTTATAAAGCCGGAGATAGATCAGATGTTCGTAATTATAGACCTATATCTATAATTAGTCTAATTCCGAAGATTTTTGAAAGCATCATTGCTGATAAATGAACACAGTTATTTAAGAATATTATTATTGATGAACAACATGGTTTTTACGAAGATACATCTACATGTACTAACTTATTATTGTACCAACAGTTTGTTTTGAAAGCCTTAGAGAAAGGTTTTCAAGTTGATTCTATTTACACACACTTCTCCAAGGCGTTCGATAGGGTTAATCATAAACTTCTTTTTTCCAAATTAAATGCATTAGGAATCAATGGTTCATTATTAACATTGATTAATAATTACTTAATAGGCAGGAGGCAAATAGCAAAAATTAAAAATTATATTTCTAACGAAATTCGTGTTACTTCTGGTGTACCTCAAGGTCTTATCTAAGCCCTATCTTCTTTAATATATTTATTAATGACTGAATCGAGGTGTGTAATGGTTGTCAGTTTCTACTATTTGCTGATGACTTGAAGATGTTCACTATAATGAAATCCAAGTCGGGTATATTGCATTTGCAAAGTGCTCTAATGGTTTGCTTATTTGGTGTAACCTTAACAATGTTCAGCTAAATGTTTCTAAATGCTATGTTATGCGCTTTTTTCGTTGTAGAGATTCAATATTATATGATTATAAGTTAAACGTACAACCCTTAAAATCTGTTATCAGTATTCGTGATTTAGGTGTGATCTTTGATGCAACGCTTAGTTTTAAATTGCATACGTATTTATAGCATAGTTAATAAAGCATTCAAAATGTTGGGTTTTGTAAGGCGATTTTCTACCATTTTTTTTAATATCAGCACTTTAAAAACGCTTTACTTTTCTTTAATTAGAACTCATCTCGAGTATTGCTCTACGATTTGGAATCCTCATTATGGTGTGCACATAAAAAGAATTGAAAGTGTGCAGAGGAAATTCTTAAGACTTGTGGCTTTTAAAATTGGAATGGTGTTTAATAGCGATTTTCTTTTCTAATGTAGAAACTATTCTTCACTTAGATACTTACCCTTGAAGTTCTCAGAGCTCGGCTGGATTTGTGTTTCATTTTTAAGTTAATAAATTGTCATTTAAATTGTCCTGTATTGCTATCTCAAATTAACTTTCATGCACCTACTAGAAGTACGAGAAATTCGACTATTTTTTACGTTCCACAGCATAGAACTAACTATGGGTACTTTTCTCCAATTTCTAGGATGTGTGGGTGTGTCAATAGTTATTGTGACTCTGTTAGTTTCTTTGGTATCTCTTTGCAAAGCTTTAAAGCAGCGCTTTTGAAACTTGGTGCTTAAATTGCTCTATGCAGTATTTTTACACTATATATATTTTTTGCATGATATTGTTAGTTGCCGTTAGACTTACATTACATTAGCATTATCATAATTTTTTTATTATTTAGTTAGATTGTAGTATGTTATAATTTTGCACGATTTATTATATTTCACACATATATTATCGCATGCTATTATATTATATTATTGTTATATAATAAGTGTAAATTGAGGTTTTCCGTTGGTATAAATAAATAAATAAATAAAGTTATAATGAAGTCGATTTGAACGTTCGTACTGGAATTATGGGGTTGTTGTCGTACGTTGCAATTAAAGATTATTCAGATTTTCCAGTCTAAAGTCTAAAAAACCACCAAACACTAGATGTTGACCTAAAAATCTAATTCGTAACAGAAGAGATTTATCAACGTGCGGTAAAGTACTATAACCGTCTGATAGCACATCTAAACCCATCAAGTTTCTTGTAAAATCGGAAAAGAGTCCCAATCGAATGTCCGTATGTTAATAACTGAAGCATATTTGTCGCATTGGAAGACACTAGCATTAGCAAGAATAAAAAATCTGTAAAGGGCTTTACTCAGAACTGCTCTCGTAAATGAACATTGTGACACTAAATAATTTTAAAAATCAAATTAAGCTAGGAATTTTGAAAAAATTTAAGGAAAGAAAAATCAATTCCATATAACTACTTGGAAGATAAAGAGGGAAATTTATTAACAAATGAAGTCGACATTATGAGCAGATGCAAAGAACGTTTCTCGGAACTACTAGGACAAACACATTACACAGTAGACTGCAATGAAGTTGAGGATCCACACGTAGCGCCTGAAAATATAAATGATGACATAACACAACAAGAACTTGAAATCGCAGTACGCAGACTAAAAATCGGTAAAGCCTGCGGACACGATAACATTTCTCCGGAAATGATTAAATACATCGGGCCTGTCGGAAAGTCCTTCTTGCTCAGGCTACTCAACACTGTATAGAAATGCAAACGATTCCTGAAGACTGGGAAGTAGCGATAGTACTACCGATATTTAACCGATATTTAAAAAATCTGTAAAGGGTTTTACGCAGAACTTCCCTCGTCGACATTGTGACACTAAATAATTTTAAAAATCAAATTAAGTTAGGAGTAAAAATATCTTCACGTTTCTAATAAATGAAATACATTTTCAAATAAAAATATATATCCCGCTGGGGTTTGAACCTGCCGCATCTGCCAGGGATCGTAAGCACACCCCTACATAGAGACTGTATCTGCAACGATGTCAAATTCATGACACGTGGTGATGTGGTGAGCATCACGCATTAGACAACCGCATTATTACCCCTTATTCTTTCCAACGCAGGTCCCCAATTATTTAAAGCGACTGAGTAGGCCGCTCGCCAGGCATCGATTCTGGGATTTGAACTCCAGACAACGTCTTACTGGATGAAATTATCAAAAAAGCGGACATTGAACTAAAAAAGTTTTACTGGGGTTTTCAGAATCTGCAACCACTTAACACCAACATACTCGCGTATGCTGATGATATGATTCTATTAACAGATAACGAACGTGACCTGCAACACAACTTAACTACATTACATAAATACTTAAAAATGCATAACCTAGAAATCAATGACACCAAAACAAAAGCACTGGCTGTAGCCAGATACCAATGCACAGTATCTATTTACATTTAAAACGAGCCCATACAACAAGTAAACAGCTTTAAATATCTCGGTTGTGTTATAAACAGCTCAGGTAACTTAGAACTTAGATGAAGAACTAGACACAAGAATTCAAGCAGCAAAGAAACTGTATTACTCGCTAGTGAAGTCAGTTATTAAAAAGAATGAACTCTCGAAATAAACGAAAGTAAAACTATTCAAATCCCTGTTTATGCCAACTCTAATATACGGCTGCGAATCATGGTCGTTAACGCAAACTCAAAAATCACGCATACCAGCGGTGGAAATGAGATTTTTATGAGGCATCTTAAAGAAAACGCGAATGGCCAGAATACGCAATAACACGGTGCGCGAAAAACTAAACGTTAGTGACTTGCTAAGTGAAATTGAAAAGCACGGCTTGCGCTGGCTAGGTCATGTTTGGCATATGAATAACAATAGATTACCAAAAAAAGTTTGTGATGCGGGTGTGATCGGTAGATGATCTCGAGGTCGACCAAAATGTACATGGGAAAATGGAATGACCAAAATACTCCAAAGAGAAGGGAAAAATTGGAATGAAGCAAAACGTCTGGCCCAGGATAGGAAAGCATGGAAGGCGGTTATCGGGTAAACCACCACACAAACTCTACCTCTACACTGCTCCGGCGGTAGAACGAGGAAGGATTAAGTAAATTAAGCTAAGGGTACAAATATCTTAGCAGTTCTAATAAATTACATAAATTTCCAAATTAAAAAAACATTAGCGGTGGTCGAATTCGAAGGGCAGGTGGCTGCGTATGCAATTCCAACACTTAGCAGGATATTGCAAGGGAACGGGCTATCCCTACATGCGCTACGGAGTACTTGTTGAGTTTGTGCACTACGCTGTCTTAAATAGAACCCATTTTTCACTGACAAATTTTTCTGCTTTACAGCATTTACGCTGTATTTTTTGGGTTCAATTTTCGTCAAGGGTAAGACCTAAACTATGTGCAAATTGTTACTTTTGGCTGTATCTCAGTTAAAGCAAAAACAAACATATTAGCGGTGATGGGAATCAAAATTCAGCACCTGCGAACGAGCCGGCGCGTTCATTTCATAGTTCGGCGGTAGTTCACGGGAGAAGCGGGCATTTGTTTCGTGAACCACCGCTTCCAATTCCTTCGATGCAGCTATATTTAACATAACGCACTAATTCGTTGCTCTTTTTTGTCTCATACAACATTAAATTTATCCTGTATCCGTTGGGTTTCATTTTTGACAAGAATAAAGCCTGCCCCATGCAAAAGTCATTACTTCGATTTATTCTAAGTTAAAACAAAAATAAACAAAAATTAATTTTTTGAGGTATTCACCTTGTACATATTTGTCTGATATTTTCTCGGTTACATTCCAGATAGATATATTATGTGTATGCAAAATATTAACTTCCTCCAAAAAATGGTTTTTGAGTTATACCGCCAACAGGCAGACAGACGACAACCTGTTTTTCGTCATCTAGGGACCCTGAAACGTGAAGATTTGAAGAAATCTCGGAAGGTGATTTTTTAGCGATAACAATACTTCGTCTTTTAGACGAGGGAAGTAAAAAAGCAAACAGTAGTATTATCAAAGTTTAAGGCAATGCTGACTGACTTTTTACTTCCTTCGTCTTTTAGACGTTAGATTGTAATCACTAAAAAATCGCCTTCCAAGATTTCTTCAGATCTTCACGTTTCAGGGTACCTAGATGAAAAACCGGTTTTGTCAATTCCGTCTGTCGGTCTGTCTGTTGGCGGTACAACTCAAAAACTATTTGTTGGAGGAAGACGATATTTTGCATACACATTATATATCTACCTGGCATGTAACCGAGAAAACTTCAGACAAATATGTACAAAGTGAGTACCTTAAAAAAAACATTTTGTTTAGTTTTGCTTTAACTAAGAAATAAATACTAGTAATCATCTGCACATAGCTCAGGTTTTATTATTGACGAAAATGTGACCTAACAGATACAGGGTAAATATCACTGATTGGCCAGAATAGTATAGTGCTTTATAACACAGCAGAAACTAGTCCATTTCGAGCACGCCCTTGGCTCAGTTATTATAGCGGCGGACAAGAAAATGGCTCGAACTTTCGCCTCTGAACGCGGAGTTCGAATTCCAGCGGACTACATTTTTTATTTGCAATTTGATCAAATTTGCACGAGGGAACTACCGTGTAAACCCCTTTACAGATTTTTTATATAAAAGGTGTGATATTACCACAGTGGGTACCAGAAAAACAGACAGATAACAAACACTACGTATTACAACACACAAAGAGTGTGTCAGGAGAAAGAGGCCGGAGGAATGGCTCCAGTCTATACCAATACGCTCACGGTGAAGTAGTTTTTGATTCAAAAAGGAATCACGGTGCTCGATTGTTCACCTTACTCGCCTGGCCTAGCTCTAGTTAATTTATTCTTTTTCCAAAAGTTGAAAATATGCCGAAGGGGACTCGTTTTGAAAATGTTGAATCAGTAAACAAAACGAAACTAATATTGAAGGCGCTGTCGGGAAAGGAGCTACAACACTGCTTTAACCAATGGCGATTGCAAACAACACAACGGTGTGTATAAGCAGGAGGATAGTATAACATTGAAGGGAATAAAAGCTAAAATATGGTTCTGTCAAATTAAAGTACAATCAACGTATCACCCTCATTATCAGTTTACTGCCATAACTGGTATATCACCTAGTTTGTAAATATTATTTCCTTTGAGAAAACGTTTGTTTGCTAAAATACTTTAAAAAGCTTTTTAAAAATTTAAAAATCTTATGTTTAAGACGCATTAGTTTAGCGTTTAGATCCCACTTAGGTCGTGGGTTATAAACTGTAGAAACCAAAACAGAATATTCACGCTGTGGTTATAATTTCAAATTTTTAAAACTAAAAAGTCTTACCAGTAAAATCTACAGGGGCCTTCAGTCGAAGAAGGGCGATATCATTTCGCTTTGTTTTGGGACTGTACAGCTCATGCGATATTATTTTATCTATCGTTGCGTTGATAACTTTATGTGCATACTCGATTTTGGCAGTGCACCTAGGAGTGTTGCATTGTCCTGCAGGATAAGGATCAGGATCAGAAGTTATATTCCAGTCACCCAGTAGCACACGTATACTGAAAGCAAACAATTTATAGATTCATGCTGCAGCAGAGTGACGACTTACGATTCTGTGGTCTGGCCAATAACACAGTGCACGACAGTTAAAACGAATTTTTCTGTTATTAACGTTCCTCCACACTTAACTCCACCATACGTTGTAGTGTTCGTAGCTACGTATAGCAAAGCAGCCACCCAAGGGTATTCTCCGATTTCGGTTTTGTCACCATTGTAGATCTGATTTGAGACGCCTGATCGGCCACATTGTGTTCTATCTGGAAACTGTCGCACACCGTAATACTCTAAAACCTTGATTGTGCCACTGGAAGTACAACACACCAGCGACTTGTAGTTTTTATCTGCACCACAAAGGCCGTGTCGGCTAGAAGCTGGGCATTCTTCTTCATATGTACAGTATCCCTTCGGATATGCTGGACAAGCTGCACCCGACTCTGAAATAATTACAAATATTAGAAAGTAAGTAGCGGTTTTCAACCAATGCAGATTTTTACAATATAAAGTAGGTCTTTTAAAACATATGATGGCAAATGCAAAAACATGCAATTAGTTAAGAATACTTAACTGTTTTGTAACTATATAATAAAGATTGAGCAACTTTTTTCAAATTTGCCTTAAAAAACGAAATTCTCAACAGAGAAGGTCTTAACTCAAAAACTCAAACAAACAACACAAAGAAATGCTCAATTCCTAGTACTGGTCCATATAAAGACCAACAGAACTGAATAAGATAGAAATACAAAGAGTGAGATATAATATGTACCACATTTATCCAAATTTGAGAAAGAAGATAGAGTACCAGTGAACTTCTGTGAGACGAATTAATTCAATGTGGTAAATTACTTCCAACCTTGTCAAACAATTTTGCGAAACCAAAACTTTGTTAAAAATTTCGGGAGACCGAAGGTCGAGTGGATTTTGAGCAGTTTTTGTTGAGAGAAATTTGGAATAATTTGCATGTTAACGAAAAAAAATCGCTTAAAAAATTTTACTTTGAGTGGTATTTGGAAAGATTATTCAACAGTATGGGAATATGTCTTTTACCGTGTACGACATCACACATTTTTAACGTTTTCCGCTATAAATTCAATACTGGATCTTCCAACATGATTATTATGAATTTTTAGAACGACGCAGATTTGAAAACTTAACTTTGACATTTTGGCGAAATGTCAGTCAAAGGCTACTCACTAAATTGAAATCATTGAAACCAATCGGGCTCGCTTGAAAACACTGCGAAATTAGGTGTTTTCAAATACAGTCAATTTTGATTGGCCGTTTCTGACAAATTGAACAATTTTCATTGGTTCGTTTATTATAGTGTTGAATAATCAGTACTAATATCACGAGACGACAGTGAATTATCAAAAATACTTTTGCTTTCTCACGAAGCGGGTTGCTTAGAAACAACACGAGCTGAAGGTGAGCGGTATTTCTACAAAACAACCCGTTGAGTTTGTAAGTAAAAGTATTTGATAATTCTTAAAGTTGTCGAGTGAGTATACGATTAGATTATACCATGAATATCAATAAAGGAATTACCTGAAAATGTATTTAAACGTATCCTTAAAAAACTTGTTGGAAATGGCATGACATTGACAGCTGACAGTTCAAGATTGAAAACACCAAAACGATAACACCAGGGTGTTTTCACTTATTAATACGTGGCCTGAATAGGGATTTTGTGCGTTATGAATGGTATAATCAGAACTTCAGTACGAAGTACGCATTGTATTCGATTTGATTATTTTTTGAGTAAATTTTAGTATTAGGAACAAATAAATATTTTATTGGCAGCTCGATTTGTTTGTATTAACCTAGCTGAAGGTCATCTCCATGAAAACAACATCAAGTTGACAAAAGCTATGTATTGCGTCGCCTAGTGAAGTTACTCTAGTATAATCGATTTTGTATAATCGAAATTATACAAGTTAACTTAACTAAATCCAGCCTTCTGATTGGTTGAGATCGCTACGAAAAAAATAATCACTATAAGAACTTTTGACATAAACATTGCAGAAATAAGAAAAAAAGAAAGGCGACTGTTGGTTGACTGCACCGAAATGCCAGCATTTAATTGGTCACTCTATTTTGAGTTGGATTGTACTAGTAATATTAGATTAGTAAGTACCCAAATTTTTATAAACTTGCACGGGCCTTTTCCTTGCCAGTTCACCCCTGGGATTAAAAACACAAAAGTTTAATTTAAAAATATATTGAAAACATTTAAATTTCAAGACATTCCTGAAACAACAACAATAATAGTATTGAAATGCTCGATGGGCATATCAATGAATTTGATTGAGTTAAATTTTATTTGTTATCAAAATTACCTTTCACACATCCTTACTCAAATCTTAAACGTCTGACTGACTTAACTTCTAAATTAATTAAAATATAGATGGTTATATACTTTTTGCTTTTTTAAATTTCCCTGTGAATCAATTATTTGTTAATTATTTTAATAATAGCTCAGTAATTCTGTTTAAAACATAACTCTCATTCGGGTTGGGACATGCATTTGTATGATTGAAATAACTTTGTAACGACTCTTTCTATTCATAATCAAATTTTTCGGTCTTTAATACGAACTATTCTGCCATATTAGAATAAAATTAATTTGTTAGTATTCACAATTCAGAATGTCTATGATCAGCTGGTGGGTATTTTGGAATTGTAAGTTGACAATTTAGTTAACCTCTGAATTCGACAGCATTTTTCAATATTAATTATCAGCTTCTCTCACGTAATTAATTATTATAAATTGTATGAGTTGGTTTATTTTCTATTAATTTTGCATTTCAGGTGATTTTTAATTCGGTCTCCAACCTACAATATTGCTCAAACCTTTTATAAAGATCTCAACTACTTTGAAGGAATTTTACCACTTATCTGCACCAAATCGAGGATGCTGTAACGCCCGAACAAGCAAATGCCAAATAACAATATTTAAATTATTTTATCCAAGACCTCCTAATCATAAGGCTATTACTAGATCGATTTTAGACATCCAAAGTGGCCCATAACCCACTCTTCTTCTTCTGAGCCTTCATCTACCCATTTGGGGATATAGCCCTCCTCTAGTCGCTTCCAATCCTCTCGGTTTACTGCTCGTCTCCTCCATGTTAGATCCGATGTTCTTTTGATGTCCGCCCATCTTTGCTGTGGTCTACCTCGCTCTTTTTTACCCAACCTGGTGTTGTGTCCAGCAAATCTCCATTTTAGTGGTGTTTTCTTATTTCTGTTACTTTTGTTTTTGATCTGACCCATGTGTTGGATTTTCGGCCCTTTAGTGAGATGTGTAGCATTTGTCTTTCCATTGCTCGTTGGGTTTTCGCTATCTTATTCATGTTTTTCTTGGTCAGGGTTCAGGTTTGAGCGCCGTAGGTAAGGACTGGTAGAATGCACTCGTTGAATACCTTTGATCTCAGATGTTGGGGTATGTTTTTGTTTCTGAGCACATAGCTTAGTTTTCCGAATGCTGCCCATCCCAGCTTCATCCTTCCTGTAATCTCTGTCATTTGGTTTTGTTTGTGGGGTTTTATGAGTTGTTCTATGTAGATATATTCCGATACTTCTAATGTTATGTTGTTTATTTTGATTTGTAAGATGTCTTCAGTGTTGGTCCTTACTTTAGTTTTATCTTTGTTCATATATAGCCCAACGTCTGTTGATTTTGCGTTAAGTTCTTGCAGCATAACTTGGAGATATTCTTCGTTTTTGGCTATCACTAGGATGTCGTCGGCATACCTAAGGTGATTTAAACGGGTTCTGTTGATGTTAATACCCTTGTAATCCTATCTCAATTTTTTGGAAATGCCTTCTAGGGCTGTAATGAAGAGCCTAAGGGACAGCGGATCTCCCTAACCTCTTTTGATTGGGATCTCGTTGGTTTGCTCGCCATTTGTATTTTTATTGTCGTGTTCTTGTTTGTGTTGCTTATTAACCCGGCGTAACGATGGTGTACTCAACTGTTCCATAGGGCAAGGTCTACTGCCCACATTTATAGTGAGTTGAAAGCCTTTTCGTAAGCTACGAATGCCATGTATAGTGATAGATGGTATTCTATGGCTTTCTCAAGTAAGTTTTTGAGGCTTTTCTTTAAGGCAGTGGATCAAGTCCCGGCAGCCGGGATATATAAAATGACATTTAAAGTCCCGGCAGCCGGGATTCATTCGATTTGAACTAAAAATCCCGGCTGCCGGGACTTATAAAATACATTTAAAATCCCGGCAGCCGGGATTCGTTCGATTTCAACTAAAAATCCCGGCAGTGACTGATGGGAAGGGTAGCATATACATTAAAAGAATGAGGTTAGGAATTGTCAGTGCAATGAGAGCGTGTGCATTATTGTGATTATTTCTATGTTAGTAGTACAGTGCAGAGAAAATGAAGCTAGGAGATAAATTTAGTTCCTTTGAAGAGTTTAGAACTCAGTTAGAAGATCATAAAAGAAAAACATTAACTGAATGATGAGAGATAATAGAACTTTTGCTGCTGCCAAAAAACGAGTTCCCCATATAATAGATAAAGCTAATGTGAATTTAAAGTATTACTACATTAAATACTGTTGCATTCATGGGGGGCAGAGTCTAAAAACTAAAGAAAAAAAGAGTAATAGAAAAACAAGGTAAGATATTGTTTAGGTAATAAGATTTGGTTGTCATATATTTTTGTGTTTCAGCTCTTTCAAACAGAACCGTGAGGCCCATATATATTTAAAATTAACTGAGGATAGAAAATTTTTACAGGTGAAGAATATAAGTGATGAGCACAATCATCCTGTAAATACAGAGTAAGAATAGTTTGAAATTTATTAAGTACTTACTCATACAGTGTGTCCCAGGATTAATGTTACAAGAGGTGAGATGGACTAAAAATTTTTGAATTTTGTTTTAAGGTTCTGGGATTCCGTCCTGCTTGGTTAGAAAAGAATTTTAAGAATACTTTCAGTTTTTGAAAAACAAGTAGGCCTTGGCAGGGAAGCGAAAACTATTTTATTTTCAGGTAAACTGCCCTTTTTGTTCATGATACGGCAAAATTGTATTAAGAAAAGTTGTTCAGAATGATAAATTATGGCCCTATACAAAATTTCACAAAGATGTGTCGACTTATACCGTTATTTTTTAGATTAAACAATATAAATTGCATTTTTTTATTAAAAATGACGGTTTAATCTAAGGAGGCAGATCTTCCTGAAATTTTGTATAGGGTCATACTTTCTCATTCTGAACAACTTTTCTTAATAAAATTTTACCGTATCACGAACAAAAAGGGTAGTTTACCTGAAAATAAAATACAATTGATATTGTTTAATCTAAAAAATAACGGTTTTTGCTAAGTCGACAAATTTTTCTGAAAATTTGTATAGGTCCATAATTTATCATTTTGAACAACTTTTATTAATAAAATTTTGCCGTATCGTTAACAAAAAGGATAGTTTACCAGAAAACAAAATAGTTTTCTCTCCCCTGTCAAGGACTACTTGTATTGAAAATATTCTTAAAATTCTTTTCAAACCAAGCAGGACCGAATTCCAGAACCTTAAAATAAAATTTAAAAATGTTTAGTCCATTTCACCTCTTGTAACGTCAAACCTGGGACACCCTGTATGTTACAAATTATTATGTATTATAGGAAAAGTTTTAAACATCTACCACAAAGAAGGAAGTTATCCAGTGGCGCTAAAAGAGAAGCCAGAAATTTCTTGACTTTGCAAGCAAATAAAAGACTTGTATTATCTACTTTATTGAAATCTACATGACAAGTTGTTCTGTTGAGAGATCTTTCCAATTTAATGAGAATTAATAATGATGTAAAAAAAAACGAGAGCAATTTACAAGAATGCATAAAGATTCTTCAGGATACTTATGGATGTGAAGTTGATTTGCTAGCCGATGCCGAAAAAAACTTCAGAGGGTTATTTTTTCAAGATGACTGCATGAAGGAGAGTTTCCTGAATTTTCCGGAAATACTATTTCTCGACGGCACCTATAAACTGTTAAATATTAGAGCACCAGTGTATGTCTTTGTAGTGGAAGATTCATGTGGAGGAAGTGAAATTGTTGGCCTAGTTATATTAACTATGGAAGATAAAGAGTCAGTTGACTGGCTTGTAAGAACTTTCAAAAAACGAAATTCAGCTTGCGACAAGTTAAGAATAATAATGACTGACAAAGATGAAAATGAGAGAGAAGTCATTAAAAAACATTTTCCGAGCTCCAAATTGCTTTTATGTTTTTTTCATACTCACCAATCTTTTAATAGAGAGATTTCTTGTAGAAAGTTGGGTATTACTCCTTCTGAAGAAACGTTATCGAAAGAACTTATTCAGAAGATAAGTTATGCTAAAAGTGTTGTTGAATATGACAGTATTTATGAACGAATGAAAACTGAACTTCCTATTGCTGTAATGGATTATTACAATACTAACTGGCACCCAATTAGGGATGAGTGGGTAATAGGTTTTACATATCAGTGTGGAAATTTTTTAAATACTACAAATAATAGAGTGGAATCGTTGAATAACAAAATAAAAAGTGTAGTAAGAAAATACAGTACCCATAAAGATTTTATTATCAACATATTCATTGAATTAACTATTCAACGAAATGAACGCGATCATAAAGCAGTTCAGTTGATCCATAAGGTTCCAATAATACATGTAAAAAACAATGCATATTTGCAATATGCAAAATTGCTAACAAATTTTGCATATGGACTTTTGGAAAATCATTTAAATAGCATAGAAATTGTTGCCAAAAAATGGAAACTTTGCCTGGTGGTAATTTTATATACAGAAACATCGAAGAAGTTGTAGAATGTAGTATTCATGAATGTGAATGTTTATTTAGAAAATCAATGCAGTTGCCATGCCGTCACATACTTGCTGCTAGAAACCTTATTGGCGTATCATTATACGAAGAATCTTTGTGTCTACAAAGGTGGCATAAAAATTACTATATTAGAATACATCGATTATTTGTAGATGGCAACGAAAGTGCAGTTGTTGAAAGTGCAAAGATAGAAGTTGTAAATGTTAAGAAAGCTACGTCTTCACATGAAAAGTTTCGAAGAACTTTAGTCATTGCTAAAGAAATATGTGGTATTTGTGCAGAACAAAGCAATGAAACTTATGAATATCGGTATAACCAACTTAAACAATTACTGGATTCTTGGAAAAATGGCAATGAAGTTTCTATAAGAGATATAATTTCTAACTCCAATGAAGTATCAGCTGAATTTCTTGATGATACAGTGATTCCGACAGAAGATTAAACATCAGATACATTTGATGTACAAAATGAAAATATAATAGTCGATAACAACGAAGTAGAGTTAAATAGAGAATTGTATTGCTATGAAACAGAAACTTCGGAAGTTCAAACCGAAATTGTAACATCAGGTATACAGATTGATAACAACGAAGTAGAACTACAATTTTTGAATCAAGAAGTATCACTAACGAATGAAATGTTTAATAGCGAATTGCACTGCTATGAAAAAGAAATTAAAATTTCGGAAGTCAGTGAACTTATGATTGAAAATAAAATAGTAACGAAAAGTAATACAAACAACCAAAGCGAAACAGTTACAGAAGAAACAAGTGTTGATGAATTGTCAGAAATTAAAATGCCCATTGCAATTAGAAAAAGAGGAAGACCCAAAGGGTTAGAAAACACGGTCATTGGTATACCCAAGAAAAAGAAAGTAGGTAGGAAAGCTCCTTTTATAAAACTTAATCACCGCGAAAAAGAAAAATTATTGCTGTCATGGATTATGAAGGACACAAATAAAATTGTCAATATATCATCACCTAATTTTATTGTACATGACTATGATATAAAGGAAGCAGATCTTATTAACAATAAGGTTATCGAAGATACATTAGTTAACTTTTTTTATATCCGAAAATATTTAACACAAGAAGCATGGGGTATATTACAATGCATTATTAAAAGAAAAAAAGAACAATGTAATTGGATATGTGCTGTCTGTGCCAAAATAAGATGATTAGATGTGAAGGTTGCTTGAATCGATATCATTTAATATGCGTTTCCCTCAAAAATATTCCAAAGCGAAAATGTTGGTTTTGCCGATTTTGTTAGTTTATGTTAGTAAATCGAGTCTTTAAGAATATGTTTACTTTACATAATATATAATATAAAGCGCTTACACGAATTTTTATTTACCTTTTATAACTATGAAATATATGTATATATATTTTTTATAAAATTAAGGATATAAAATTAATGTAAAATAATTGAAACTTATTGTACATGCATAGAAACACTCCCTGACTACTACGCATGCTACTTGCTTACTGCACATACCTCTTCCCCTCCATTATTACTCTAAAAAGCCTTTACAGTGTATTGTAAGTCATTCTATGCCATAAAAGTATATGAAATTTAAAAATTTCATTTAAATATATACTTTCTAGGGTATCCACCCTGTATATTTGTGGAAAAAGTATATCTGGTTTCTTCCTTGGCAGTAGTGTCAACTACATGTCAAATATGGTTTGCATCAGTCAAGTAGCTTTTCTGTTATAGCGCCAACAGACAGACGGAAATAAACCACTTTCATTTTCCTAACCCTCATAATCTGAATCATAAATATTCTGAAAAATTTCGGAAGGTGAAATTTTACATAGATGCTTATATCGGCAAAGCATACTTATTTTATAATAATATATAAATAGCTATTAATGTAACAAGATTATTATGCGATTTATAATAATCGAGAACGTTGCCAGGCTAGCGCCTCGTCGCCTGGCATCGTCTGATATGGTTTAAATCGCATAATAATCGAGTTACATTCAAAGCTTTATCGTATCATTGACAACGATGACGTGAAAAAATCAACAACTTTGGTTGTAACTAAAGTATTATTATGGTAACTAACGTATTATATATTGTAACTAAAGTATTATGTGCTAGTAAGTTATTGTGAAGTTGTTGTAATGTTATGATATTAATAATTATCAATAAAGATTTAACATAAAGGAACCATAATTGTCAATGATACGATAAAATATATAAAGTACGTCTACAAATGACTGACTGCCGGGATTTTTAGTTTAAATCGAATTTATCCCGGCTGCCGGGATTTTAAATGTCATTTTATACATCCCGGCTGCCGGGACCTGATCCACTGCCTTTCTTTAAATTAGCAATGAATATTTACAATCTGTCATATAAAATAACAATAAGTAAATTATGTGAATAGAAAAAAAAACATCTAAGAGATTTCTCCAGCGAAAACACTCTATTAATTTACTTAACCTGAATATCATCATCACTTATAATAATGCAGAAGACTAAAAGCCGTGTTTACACAACTAAAAGTACCACGGTTGCATTCGTTTATTTCTATTTTCGGGTTTTTGTAAACAAACTTCCTTTAACTTTTAATAGCGATATTATCACAGAAGACAATTATTTATTATGCATATTACTTGTGTTTTTTCAAAACTGTTGACACAGCTTCAAAGGCAAGTGAATTTTGGTTAATAATAATGAGAGTTACTGAATGCAACCAACGGCCGAAGCAAGGAAATATTGAAGCCGTACTTTTTGAGCGTATTAAATGTGTCTTTGACTCTGATGTGTACACATAACCTATACATTATTTTGACTACGAAACTTTTGCGAATTGTTGTGCATTGCTTTGATTGCGCTGCAAATATACCACATAGTTGGCGTTGTACCCTGCATACGGGCTGATTTTCAGGTATGCCGATCAACGAAGAATTATACGAGGGAAACGTTGCAGTAAAAAGAGTTGTAGTTGTACCCCGATGTCGGTAATAAACTTGCATACGCGCTGATTTTCAGGTATGCCGATCAAAGATGAGTTACACGAAGTATAACAATTTGTTTCCTTTATTATAGCGACATTTTGAAGATTACCTAAGAAATACAGAAAACCGTGAGCTCAGCAAGTTTGGAATCTACTTGGTTCGACCTGCAAAACACTGCTTTCCGGTCTAGTAACGTAAATTACTATTAAGATTAATTTAGTTTGAAATGTGTATAGCTCAATACTGCCGTCATAAGCAAGAAGGCGGTATCTACAAAAAAAATGAAATTGAGTTATTGGTATCGTTGGAATTGGTACAAAATTTCAATCATTTTAGATAAGTAACAAATCGATATCTGCACTGTAACTATGATTTTCAGATGAAAAAAGGCGGTATTTACAGAAATTTTGTTACTTATAAAGCACAAGAAGGCGTCATATGCAAAATGCAAAAGTGAAAAGCAGTATCTGCGTGTAGAAGCCGCCTTCTTTTTTTGTTTTGTTAGATAACGCCTTTACTGTCTGTTTTCGTGGACGCAAATGTTCAGATACGGCCAACTGCCGTTTCATTAAATTAATAGTATCAAGTCTTCCATTATACAACATTTAAAATATTTTTTAGAGGAAGTTCAATCCCTTCATTTAAATAGGATTTTACAGGTAATAAGTTTTATAAACAATTTAGTTACATTAAACAAGTTATCTAATAATAATATTCTTGTAGATTTCCATGGGCGGCCCTAATGTTGATTGGAAGTTTTTTTCTTTATTAAAAGAACATCGGATGAAGTCAACAACAAAAAAGATACTTGATATTGGTTCTTGTGGGCTTCATATAGTACATGGAGCATTGCAAACTGGGCACAAATCTGCTGGCTGGAAAATGAATGAATTCCTTAGAGGAATTTATTATCTATTTAAGGATTCTCCCAAGCGAAGGCCAAATTTTCAAAACGTGACCGAATCCCACGATTTTCCCAAAAAATTTTGTGTAACATGACGGGTTGAGAATCATTCTGCAGCAACTAGAGCTATTGAAATTCTAGATCACATAAAAACTTACATAGAACACTCTAAAACTAAAATGCCAGTTAATATTTCAGTAACAAATGTTAAGTCAGGTTGTAAAGATTCATTTAAAAAACCAAAATTAGCTTTCTTTGCTTTGATTGCTTCTATATTAGACCCATTTTTAAAGAAGTATCAAACTTCTAATCCAATGTTATCTTTTTTAAAAGACGATATGGAAGCATTAATCCGAAATTTATTGTGTCGAATTGTAAAAGTTGATACATCAGATTTAAATATACAGCAAATCCTACAAATTAATTTGGAAAATGCTTCTAATCTGAAAAACGTGAAGGATGTTGATGTGGGATTTGAAACAAGAAGGTATTTAAAGAACAAAAAATTAAATTAAAAAGACAAATTATTATTTTTAAAAGATTGCCAGCATTTTGTGAAGGCAACTGTAAAAAAAAATAACAGAAAGATGTATAAAGTATCTGTTGGTACATGCAGTTACTTCGCTTAATCCAAAAACAATTAATACTAATTCTGTATCATGGTTAATGGAAAAATTTGATAAATTACTAGAAATATTACATGATCATGAGTTTATTACAGCGACTACAGCAGAACGATCAAAAATTGAATATGCGACATTTATTAAAACTAAGATTTCTGAAATCGCTTTGTATAAAGAGGCTGAGAGACTGGATTGCTTTCATCATCGTTTGCTTGTGGGAAATGAATTCGAAAATTTATGGAACATTGTTAAATTCATTTTGATTATGTCCCATGGAAATGCTAATGTAGAGGCTGGATTTTCCATTAATAAACATTTATTAGTAGAAAATTTTAAAGAGGAATCTCTTACTTGTCAGCGTATTGTTTATGATGCTGTACACAGCAAGGGTGATGTTTTAAATGTTGTCATTAGTGACAAAATGAGATCCTATGTAAAAAATTCTAGCTTCAAATATAAGTTGGCTTTGGAACAAAGAAGAAAAGAAGAGCAACAGGAAAGTGAAGAAGCATCGCTGAAGAGAAAAGCCACGCAAGAAATATATATGCTAGAATCTAAACAAAAAAAAATAGAACGCGATACAACGTATGAGTCTAACATAATTCAGACAAAAATTGCTGAATTGAATGTACAAGTTTTGATATGAAAAGTTATTTTATGTGTTAATGTTCCTTTCTGTGTTTATTATTATATAGATCGACTGAAAGTGTCCGTTCAAGAGGGGTGTCCGCCTAAAAGAAATACGAAACAAAATCTGTTTTTTAATGAAAATTGTAATTAAAGAAATTGGGACATTTAAAACGTATATGTATGTAAATGTTTTTAAAATAAACAAAAAACTTAAAACTTAAGGAAAAAATAAGGATTTGTTACCTTACAAAATATTACTACATACAAAATACTTTCTTTATGTTTTATATCAGCAGTTTGTTTTTCCGATATCAAAACGCTTGGATAAGTTCCTTACACTTAACTTTTCCGTATTGTGAACTTCAACAATCTCAATTTTTTGTTTAAGCGTGAGAATTTTTATATTTGGCGCCATTTCTACAATGAATGTGTCGCCCACTGTGTCTTTTCCGCATAGACGTCAGACTAATACTGAATCCCCGCGTGTACCGAAAGATTGAAGTCGGTGAATCCCCGGTTAACTCGGGAAAGTCCCTCAGTGAAGGCAGGCAGCGAAGTTGGCGCGCGGCGCGATTGAGAAATGAGACCAGGCGTTTATTTTTTATTTTGTTTTTTGTCCGTTTAAGAGAACATTTTCTTGTGTCCGCGTCCGTTCAAGAGAATGTCCGTCCAAGAGGGAGTTAACACAATGCAAATTATATGAGAGTCGGTCGGGACCATGAGAAACTGTCTGTCCAAGGGAGGTGACCGTGTATCCGCGAAGGGGAATTTCACTGTAACAGCAATAAGATAACACAAGAAAATAACACGTATTGCTTGAGTAAGAAAGAGATAAACATAATAGCAAATATTGGAGTAGGCCTGACGCACATTTAATTATGACAGATGTCAACCACACATGCCTACTAAAATAATTTTTTTTTGTATGGTCATCTCTTACTCAAGCATTCTATTTTGTTGTTCATGTTATCTCATTGCTGTTATATATCGGGTGTTCATAAACAGTCGTCATCCCAGTTGCTTTGAAAAACAAAATGTTATATCTTTGATTAATTCGTGCAACACAATGAAACGTCATTGAGTACTGTCATAGCGCATTTATTCTCAATTTTAATAGACATACGTTTCTGAAGTCGAAACCTACTGGGATGACGACTGTTTATGAACACCCGTTATAATTATGGCCCAATCCGTATTACAGCATAATTTTGATTTAGAGTAATGAAATAGTATATTGTATGTTAAAAGCTGAAAGTCCGTGCACTTTGAGTTGGCCGCAACGGTACAATGGTTAATTTGTACAGGGTCCGGCAACGAAGCGGGGGTGGAAGATATTTCTAAAACTATGAGAGTTGCATAAATATTGAGTATATAAAAGTTGTAGGTACTAAGGTGGTGCACATTACTAAAATAGTTTTGATTATACAGAGTGTCTCAAAAAAGTGTGGCGGATCAACTTATTTTTTTTTAAATATAATGCCGTATATTTAGGTAGCTTAAAAGTTTTGTATTGAAATACTCTTCATTTTCATATCAAGTTGTATGGGTCTAACGTCAACTGTTTTGGAGATATTAACGATTTTATGCAAAAAAATGCTGAACTTCAGGCGACTGCTGTAAGCGACAGAAAACAATTGAATGAAGGAAAACGTTACCAAAAAATTAGAATTTTTGTAAACTATCTTTCAAGTGTAAAATGGTGGATCTGGGTATTAATGTTATACAAATTTAATTTCGATTTTTTTTCAAATGGAACGCCCTGTATATTTTTGTATTTCTGAAGAGCTCTTTTAATGAACTTTCTTTTGATATGTTACTTCAGACCTCTTAAGTTCTAACTGTTTTTCAGATATGCGAGTTTAAACATAAAAAACAATTTAAACCCCTTGAGATGCTTTATTTCAAGGGATAAAAAACAAACGCCTTTAAAATAATTAATTTATTCCTGCATTTATCGTTTTTTCGTGTTTATAATTTCCTGCATCAACACTGACTGAATTTATATTTTCTAAACCTGATTTTGTGCTTTTATTTTTAGAGAGATCATGCGTTGAAATCACTATTTTAAGGGCGTTTGTTTTTTATCCCTTGAAATAAAGCATCTTAAGGCGTTTAAATTGTTTTTATGTTCAAACACACATATCTGAAAAACAGTTAGAACTTAAGAGGTCTGAAGTAACATATCAAAAGAAAGTTCATTAAAAGAGCTCTTCAAAAATACAAAAATATACAGGGCGTTCCATTTGAAAAAAATCGAAATGATTAAATTTGCAAATATTGAGCACCCTATATAAAATTAATACCCAGATCCACCATTTTACACTTGAAAGATAGTTGACAAAAATCATAATTTTTTGGTAACGTTTTCCTTCATTCAATTGTTTTCTGTCGCTTACAGCAGTCGCCTGAAGTTCAGCATTTTTTTGCATAAAATCGTTAATATCTCCAAAACAGTTGACGTTAGACCCATACAACTTTATATGAAAATGATGAGTATTTCAATACAAAACTTTTAAGCTACCCAAATATAGGGCATTCTATTTAAAGAAAGTAAGTTTGATTCGCCATACTTTTTTGCGACACCCTGTATAATCAAAAATATTTTAGTAATGTGCACCTACAACTTTTATATACACAATATTCATGTAACTCTAATAGTTTTAGAAATATCTTCCACCCCTGCTTCGTTGCCGAACTCTGTACAAATTAACCATTATACATTATAGAATAAAGCTTACTTGAAAATGGATGAATCTGTTATTAATTCATTTAGTTCATTTTTACAGTACAGTAAAAATTGCGCTTCCATACTTTGACCAAAATTATTGAAAAAGATATTTTTGTCAACTACACGGAAAAATTGCATGTTCAACACATTGGAAAAGTGATTCGTCCATGCTCACGTAAAACTTTTACATTCGCTGTAAAACTCCCTTTTCTTAACTTGTAGAACAATCTAAAGTACGTTTTTTTTTCTATAATAACTGTCAAAGTGTTACAATGTTGGTAGATAAGTGATTAAAACGCTACGAAATTTTTATACGACGTGTTGGTAGCACTTTTTTAAAATTATGGTTATGTGTCAATTTTGAATGTCAAAGTTTCTTAATTTGAACTCTTGACAAATTTCTTTAATTTTGCAAACGTTCATTATGTTTATTTTCAAATATTGTAAGTTTAATAATTAATAAACTAGCAGTCCAGTGAGACAAATGTCTCATTTAATAAAACAAAAAAGACCGTCCCGGACGGACGGAAATCACGTGATTTCTCGAAAACCGGAAGTGTCACGTGACTGAAATTCGGTTCCTGACCTGACATGACCATTCCAAACATATAACTTTAATAACTTTTTTCTCTATCTCTTACGGTTTGGCTGCTGAAACAGCGTCCCAGACAGACGGAAATCACGTGATTTCTCGAAAACCGGAAGTGTCACGTGACTGAAATTCGGTTCCTGACCTGACATGACCATTCCAAACATATAACTTTAATAACTTTTTTCTCTATCTCTTACGGTTTGGCTGCTGAAACAGCGTCCCAGACAGACGGAAATCACGTGATTTCTCGAAAACCGGAAGTGTCACGTGACTGAAATTCGGTTCCTGACCTGACATGACCATTCCAAACATATAACTTTAATAACTTTTTTCTCTATCTCTTACGGTTTGGCTGCTGAAACAGCGTCCCGGACAGACGGAAATCACGTGATTTCTCGAAAACCGGAAGTGTCACGTGACTGAAATTCGGTTCCTGACCTGACATGACCATTCCAAACATATAACTTTAATAACTTTTTTCTCTATCTCTTACGGTTTGGCTGCTGAAACAGCGTCCCAGACAGACGGAAATCACGTGATTTCTCGAAAACCGGAAGTGTCACGTGACTGAAATTCGGTTCCTGACCTGACATGACTATTCCAAACATATAACTTTAATAACTTTTTTCTCTATCTCTTACGGTTTGGCTGCTGAAACAGCGTCCCAGACAGACGGAAATCACGTGATTTCTCGAAAACCGGAAGTGTCACGTGACTGAAATTCGGTTCCTGACCTGACATGACCATTCCAAACATATAACTTTAATAACTTTTTTCTCTATCTCTTACGGTTTGGCTGCTGAAACAGCGTCCCAGACAGACACGTCTTTTAGATAAAGGATTTGCAATATTTTACTATGCTGTTCGTTTTACCCACTATTATGACATATCTATCAAAAGGACAATCATTTTTTTAATGGAAGAAAAGAACTGAAAATCGATATACCAACATTATTAAAGCTAGGGAAAATGAAAATTGAAATTGAAAATTATTATAGAAAAAAATGTACTTTACTATTAATTCACTAGCGATTTAAGAACAACTCGCTAGCATATAAACATTATAAACAGTTACTTATGGTTGCTATTATAGAGATAATAATAATAATTTCAGTTTAAAATGACAAAGAAATAATAATTAATCGAGTTATTCAACAATAACAGTAACGGCGTAACTGGAGACTTGAGTTACCGCATTTATATTTTTATGACGCTCAACGGCTTAAACCCGAAAAGAAACACAGATTGCAAGCAGCTGAAAATTATTTCGGTGGCACAAATAATTCTCACTTATAATCTCATAAGAGTATTAATTCTTTCCTGATTTTTTTTTGACTGCGTTCCAACAACGTCGTATTAATTAGGACGCCTTCCAGAGGCGAGCATTTCCTTTCCAGAAACTTTCCATTTGAAAATATATTTTTTGGAACTTTTCCTTACTACCAATCTCTAGCGTGCTTTTAAAACTTTCTTTAGTGCAACAAAAGTTATTACATTTGTCGTACATTTTAAATGCGGCATATGCCGCGGGTTTCAGCTAGTTAAACTATAACTCAAAACTAACCTAGAAATTGTAGGATCTAGTTAAACCGCTTTGGCAGATCAAGTGGATCTTGCCGTTTAAGTCTTTTAGCGTATGATCGGTTTAGAAGGTCGACTGCAAGCTCGTTAGTATGAGCACTGAGTTTATCACAATATTTAACACTATGGAACACTATTACTTCTTTAACTGAGGGCACAGGAATGTCATGTTGTAAGATCCAGTGTGGTACATATCTGGGTGCGTTGACAATGTTCCAGATAACCTTGTTCTGGAATCGCTGTAGTATCTCCAAGTTAGAGTTGCTAGCTATACCCTATAACTGAATTCCATATGTCCATATGGTTTTATACAGCAGTAGCTTGTTGTCGATTGGCAGTTTGGAGGTTCTTCCTAAGAGCCAATACATTTGCCTGTATTTTAGACCCAGTAGTAACTACGGAAAAATTAGTAACAACGCTAAAACTTGCGCTACCAAGAGACACGGATAAGCAGATAAATGTACATACGCTGAAAGAAACATTCAAGCAAAGTACGCAAGTGGCAACAATCAGTCTTGAAGAGCAGGCTGCCCATGCCCTCCTAAAGATGGGAAAAATAAGAGTAGGCTGGACATACTGCAACATAACAGACTTAATTATCCCGCAACGTTGTTTAAATTGCCTAGGACATGGGCATAAAGCGGAAACCTGCCAAAAAGTAAGACGAACCCAGAGGGAATGGTGTCTAAGATGTGGAAGACAAGACGGACACCGGGTAAAAGATTGCACCTACAATCCTCACTGTTACGAATGCAACGAGGACGAACACAGTGGCAGAACCATGAACTGCCCAGCTTACCGGGAAGCAGTCAGGAAAGAAAGAGTAAACCGACAGGAAACCACGGAAAACAAACAAATCAGCAGCCGAGTCGAGAAGCCTATATCAAATGTGCAGGATGGGGCGACTCAAGTGCTTACAAACGAATTTAAATAGAAGCAGAACCGCCATGGCACTCCTGACGAAAACAGTACAGGAAAATAACATCGACATTTCAATTGTATCCGAACCGAATGTCAGAGTAGTAAGGAATGGGCCGTGGTGGAGCAGCAAAAGAAGACGTGGCCATAAGAACTGAGGGTACCACCCGTAGGAGACTCAACGAGCAAGGGACAGGAGCGGGATACACGTGGATAAAGCTAGATAACTTGGTAATATACGGATGCTACGTGTCGCCGAATATACACATTGAAGAGTTCATCAAGGAACCAGGAAATCTGGAATCCAGCATTAAAACGCAAAGAAAAGAAAACACGATTATAATCGCAGAAGGTTTCAACGCAAAATCCCAGGTCTGGGGGTCACCCCAAACAGACCGACGAGGTCAGATTCTAACAGAGTGCATAGCCCAGTGGGATTTAGAAGTGACGAACATCGGTGAGGAACCCACGTTTGTTAGAGGAGACTATGGGTCGCACCTAGACATAACTATGAACACCAAAAACTTAAAGAACCAAATTCACAAATGGAGAGTCACAGATGACGAAAACTTGAGCGACCACAAGAACATTGAATTTGAAATCCATTTGGAAGAAAGTGAGAGGGAAAGGAAGCGAAAACTCAGGAAACCGATAAGCAAAGGATGGAGAATTAAATTAGATAAAGTGGATCTCCTAGTAAATAACATTAAAGAATTAAATAGAAGGAGCGGACAGATAAATTACTCACATGAAGAATTTAACGAAATTATGAATATTGTGTGTAATAAAACCTTTGATAGAAAATCCAACGTAGAAGGTAGAACGGGGAACTACTGGTGGAATGAGAACATAGCAGAAACAAGAAGAAACTGTATCAAGGCTAGAAGAAGGATGACACGCAAGCATACTAACGGAAATTTAACAAAAGATGAGAGACGGACCCTGAAGGAAGATTACAACGACTTGATGAGAGCATTAAAAAAAGAAATACTGAAAGCCAAAGACAAAGCCTGGACCGATCTGTGCGACGAGGTTGAGAATGATATCTGGAGAAGCGGGTATAGATTAGTAATAAACAAACTAAACTTAAGACCACAAACAAACCTGAGACCAAACCAAAAGATAGAAGAAGCAAGAAGACTTTTCCCGGAAAACACTGAACAAGAATGGGACCAAGTAATTCCGGCAGAAATCAGTCAAGAAGACAACCCCGTACGCTTTACAGATGAGGAAGTATTAATGGCAGCAAGAAGGCTAAGAAGCAATAACGCACCTGGGCCAGACCACATTCCGGCTGACATGCACAGCAATGTTTAACAAGCTGCTAGAAAAAAAGCGTTTCTCGAATATATGGAAGGTAGCAAGATTAGCCCTTATGCCAAAACCGAAGAAATAAAACCAGCTAAGAAATACTTACAGACCCATTTGCATATTAAACGTGATAGCAAAGGTCTATAAACGTCTAATACATAGTCACATGGAGGAAAAAACTGAGGCTGGAGAACTTAAGAAGAGCCTAAGCGAACGACAATCCGAGTTTAGAAAAGGCAAAAGCACGATAGACGCCATGAAACTAGTTAAGCAGATAGCAGAACAAAGGGGACTACCGTAGTAGGGACCTATGCTTACTGATTACCATAGACATACAGAACGCCTTTTATAGTGCTCCCTGGGAGGGAATTGTGAAACAACTAATAACATGGAGGGCTCCAGGATACCTGATATCAGTAATCGCGGATTACTTTACTAATAGATCGATTATCGTCGAAGAGACGAAATTAAAAATAACAAGAGGAGTGCCGCAGGGGTCCATTCTGGGGCTATTGCTATTGAACATATACTATAATAAGATTCTAGAGGTGACCATGCCCCAGGGGGTCACAAGCGTTGACTATGCCGATGATGTAGCCCTGATCTTCAGAAGAAGAACTGCTGAAGAATTAACAATCAAAGCAAACTGCGCATTAAATAAAGCAAACGAATGGGCTAAGAGCAAACGACTAATCTTGGCCCCGCACAAAACAGAAGCATCATCGCTAGAAGAAAGGTAAATCTCATCAACATTGAAGTCGAAGACGTCGTTATAACAACAACGGATACATTGAAATACCTGGGCGTGACGTTTAATAAAAATATGACAATGACGAAACATAAAGAAAACATAATTAAGTGAGCCGAACAAGTCACTAGACAGCTAGGCAGAATTTTGCCCAATAAGGGAAGTGCCAATACAGGTAAACGGAAAATCCTGGCGGCGGCGGTTGTGTATTCAATAATTCTCTATGCGGCACCGATTTGGGGTCAGATAGTGAGGAAAAAGAAATGGCGAAAAAAGGAGAGCATCCAGGAAACCCTTATGATTAAAATTGGATGTGCATACAGGACAACATCGACTGAAGCCCTCCAAGTTATCACGGGAACTATACCAATTGACTTGATGGTAGAACAGAGGATAGAGGTACACAATAAACAGCGTAAAAGAAGTAAGAAAAAATTAAAAGAGGACATCATCACAACATGGCAGAGGAGATGGAATGAGCAGCAGGGGACAGTAGGATGGACAAAGAGACTATTGGGAGACATCAAAAAATGGATAGAAAGAAAACACGGAAACCTCAACTATCATCTCACACAGAGCCTAACGGGACATGAATGTTTCGCGAAGTATTTGCATAGGATCGGTAAAGAGGAAACAGAGGACTGCTGGAACTGCGGAAGGGTAGACGATGCAGAACACGCGATATTCGCTTGTGAGAAATGGGACAGGGCAAGACTGAGTATCGAAAGAAAGACAGGCGAAGAAAACCTGCTAAACTTAATGACAATAATCAAAACTGGGAGTAAATAGATAACCTCATAAAAAGGATCATCCAAACGAAAGAAGAACAAGAAAAAGCCCGGAAAAGAGAAGGGAGAAGGGATAGAAGGTGAACGTGGAAATAACAGCTGATGCCGGATGATGTGCCTGAACTAGGCCCCGGAGTGAGAGTTGCTATGGTTACAAGGCTAACGGAAATTAGTTTTGATTAAATTTAGTACATAAAGGAATAATAAATGAAGGACTTGAAGTCTTCCCCACGAATTTATTTGTTTAAAAAAAATTTAAAAAAAAGAAATTCGTGGGGAAGACTTCAAGTCCTTCATTTATTATTAAAACTCAACCCCACTTTAAGCAGCAATGGATCAACTACGATTTACATAAAGGAAATCAGTTTGATTACAGAATTCTATATTTACAAATTTCTTATAAACTAAAATATTGTCCATTTCTTAATTTACAATTGTCTCTTGGCGCCACACACACAAACACGTTTTATTACTTGCTCTGCTTTTTTCCCACACGTAAAATGCACTGATTGTTTTATAGAGTTAATTTCTCCTCAACTGCTTTTCCATGTCCTTTTGCCTAATTTTCCAATTGCTTTTTGCAATGTACTGTTATTTTATTCTGACTTCCTTTACCTTTTTAGATTGCTCACAAATTTTACTGCATAGCTTTATTGAAATCTACGCTTCCTTTACATGCACATATAAAACCTTTTTGTGACTACTAATTTCTTTCGGTTCGGCAATTCATTCTGCACAAACCTATTATTTAATTGATTTCAAAGTCAAACTCAACCCCCGTGGAGAACAAGTTTTGTCCTTTGCGTTTCTTACTCAATTCTTTTACTAATACTGGCATCTCTTTACCAATGCATTTATGTTTGAAATTTAAGCTTAGTATTGCAGTTATGTAAAACACCCCAACTCTTTGCTTATTGAATTGTTCATTAGGTTGCACTGCTAGCAGAGTCGAGTCTTGGGCCTAAGACCATCACAGTATATCTCTTGCTGTTTTCAGTGGAATGTTTAAATTTAATCTATCATCCACCAGTTCTCTAAGGTAGTCCTAGCTTGTTTTCTTTTAGGAGCCCTGGGGGGTTTCATTACTTGAGTACAATATGTGACTAAAATAGATTTTGAAAGTTAATAAGTGATAATTTGTGCTGAATCTTTTGCGGAATCCAGCCTGTTCGACTGGTTGATATAGTTTCAGTTTCTTGTCTATCCTTTTTGTGATTATTCTGCTTAGAAGTTTATATGGTTGCGACAACAAGGTCATTGCTCGGTAGTTTTTTAGGCATTTTTTGTCTCCCTTTTTGTGGATTAGAATTGTATTTGCAACTTTCCACGTTTGGGGTATGTTTTGATACTTTTTTGTAGTAGTTTTCCTCCCTGTTGAACCATTTCTATTGCGATACTATCTGCACCCGGTGATATGTTATTTTTCATGTCTTTTACTGCGGCTTCTATCTCGTCTTCCGTTATATCCGGGATATCTTCGGAGTTCACGTTTGTTATTTTTATTTGAACTCTGTTGCGGGTAGGCTCAGGCATAACCCACTAGTGAGATAAAAACCATGTCACTCACTACTGTATTGTTGGTAATACTGTCCAGCTATGTCAAATTTGAGATTTGCAGGTTAAGTTTTGAGTCAGTCTGTGTCAAATAACAAACAAAACCTAACCTAGTAACCTCGAATTTGACATAGACTGACAATACACTTCAGTACTGCCAAAAGTATAACACGAATCACAGGTGATTTAGCCTAAACATGGCGACTGAAATCACGTGATCTAGGAAGCCAATCAAAAATAGGACACCCCATTGTCGCCACTGTCTATATAAAGGCACTGTAGACAGGTCTCAGCCAATGTATATGGGAGCACAGAATAAACACCTAACGGACTCAGAAGCGACACTCGCGACTTTGGCAGGGGTCTAAAAATTAGTGCGCATGCGTAGCGCTAGCGAGTAGATTTGTAACGTCATGACGTCTGTTTCCATGGATTTCCACTTTTTCTACTTGCTCACAGTATGGCCGCCTGACCAAAATAAAGCACCTCGAACATCAAAGGCGCCACTTTACTACGACCACACGTATATCACGAACCACACGCGACTGTAATTATAAATTTATTTGACCTCTCGGTACTTTTCAATTTGTCACCATGACTTTTCACAGCTTCCAATACAAAATTTATGTTTTTTAGATATTTATTGAGTCGTTGGATAAAATTTTGTATGGCAAGCTTGTGTTATCACTTATAATAATGCAGAAGACTAAAAGCCGTGTTTACACAACTAAAAGTACCACGGTTGCATTCGTTTATTTCTATTTTCGGGTTTTTGTAAACAAACTTCCCTTAACTTTTAATAGCGATATTATCACAGAAAACAATTATTTATTATGCATATTACCTGTGTTTTTTCAAAACTGTTGACACAGCTTCAAAGGCAAGTGAATTTTGGTAAATAATAATGAGAGTTACTGAATGCAACCAACGGCCGAAGCAAGGAAATATTGAAGCCGTACTTTTTGAGCGTATTAAATGTGTCTTTGACTCTGGTATTTACACATAACCTATACATTATTTTGACTACGAAACTTTTGCAAATTGTTGTGCATCGCTTTGATTGCGCTGCAAATATACCACATAGTTGGCGTTGTACCCTGCATACGGGCTGATTTTCAGGTATGCCGATCAACGAAGGATTATACGAGGAATAAACATTTGTTTCCTTTATTATAGCGACATTTTGAAGATTACCTAAGAAATACAGAAAACCATTGAGCTATAATTCAACATTGAGCTATAATTCAACAACTGCTGCTCAGCAACATCCTGAATGCTAACGCTTGGAAGACATCTACTTTCTTTGAGAGCATGAAACGTTGCAGTAAAAAGAGTTGGCGTTGTACCACGATGTCGGTAATAAACCTGCATACGTGCTGATTTTTAGGTATGCCGATACATGAAGAATAACAATTTGTTTCCTTTATTATAGCGACATTTTGAAGATTACCTAAGAAATACAGAAAACCGTGAGCTCCCCAAGTTTGGAATCTATTAAGATTAATTTAGTTTGAAATGTGTATAGCTCAATACTGCCGTCATAAGCAAAAAGGCGGTATCTACAAAAAAATTGAAATTGAGTTATTGGTATCGTTGGAATTGGTACAAAATTCCAATCATTTTAGATAAGTAACAAATCGATATCTGCACTGTAACTATGATTTTCAGATGAAAAAATGTGGTACTTATCAGCTATAATATCCCAAGGACAGTGATAATTACGCAATAATTTTATTGCAGGTTTCGAAAGCACGTTGCTTGGGAACAGCCCGACGCCAGCGGTCGAGAGATATTCGGTTAGACAATTTTTTGCCCTTGAAAGCATTTATTTACATTTATTTAGTGGAAGTGCAATTATAAAAAGAATATGACATCTTAAAATACTGCATTGCAAACTGTCAAAAACTTGACGTAACATAGCAACCCGCACTGACTGCTGTACACAAAGTGATAACAACCCATGGGTAGTTTTCAATGTAAGGATAATCTAATTGGTTGATTTTTCCCACATGACTAGAAAAGAGTTAATTTCATTGGATCACAAATTTCAGAAAAAATTGTCTACAGAAATTTTGTTACTTATAAAGCGCAAGAAGGCGTCATATGCAAAATGCAAAAGTAAAAAGCAGTATCTGCGTGTAGAAGCCGCCTTCTTCTTTTCTTTTGTTAGAGACCGCCTTTATTGTCTGTTTTCGTGGACGCAAATGTTCAGATACGGCCAACTGCCATTTCATTAAATTAATAGTATCAAGTCTTCCATTATACAACATTGTCAAGTAGATGCCGCTTTTTCAATCTGTATTTAGTGTTCGGTCGATTGTTGCAATTTAAAGTCAAAAGGCGGTATCTACATTTTTTCGCTACAATTCCTTTATTTTTGATATAAATGGTGAATATTGTTTCTTTTTATATAAAACACAACTAAATTCATACTTATAATATAATACAAAAAATCCACGGTTATGTACCGCATGGTGATGAAATATCAATAAGTTAAGGGCCCCACAGACGTTGTTCTTTTCTGGCAGTTTTGTCAGCACGGGCAAAACTGTACGGGTAAAAACGAACAACGACTTCAGCCACACACGAACGGATTGTTTCGTTCAGTTCTTCTGATATCACCGCTTTTATTAATGGAAAATATCATATTTCATTTTATTGCAAATATTAATTGACAATCAAGTTAACATTACTCGCACAGTCTATTAGACATGTGACGCGATTATTTCGACAAATGACGGGCATTGTCAAGGAAACATTCGGACGTGGCTACCTATTTTGTTCACGCGGAAACCCAAAACGCTCGGCGAGCGGCAAAGTGATGAAAACGCACGCTCAGCGGCAAATGTCAACTTTCTGTTGTCAAATGACAGTGAGAAAAATCTACTTTCGATGTCAGTCGTCGAAAAATATGTTTCTTATGGTTCTGATCCTGGCGGTTGTAAAAATTGTATATACACGGCAGGGCAGAACACCATTTTTCTCTCTGTGTATTTGTAGTGCTTGGCATCGCCCTTGAGCTGCTAACTCACATCTTGGGAAAAATTATGCTTTTCTTTTTCTTATAATGTATTATTTTTTCACATTGCCATTGGTGACATTAAAAAAAGTGACTTTTCGATATTTTTCATAACTGCTCAAAATCATATTGATTTCACCTAAAAATGAACTAAATGAATTAATAACAGATTCATCCATTTTCAAGTAAGCTCTATTCTATAATGTATAATGGTTAATTTATACAGGGTCCGGCAACGAAGCGGGGGTGGAAGATATATCTAAAACTATGAGAGTTGCATAAATATTGTGTATATAAAAGTTGTAGGTACTAAGGTGGTGCATATTACTAAAATAGTTTTGATTATACAGGGTGTCTCAAAAAAGTGTGGCGGATCAAAGTTACCTTTTTTTAAATAGAATGCCGTATAATTAGGTAGCTTAAAAGTTTTGTATTGAAATACTCTTCATTTTCATATAAAGTTGTATGGGTCTAACGTCAACTGTTTTGGAGATATTAACAATTTTATGCAAAAAATTGCGGAACTTCAGGCGACTGCTGTAAGCGACAGAAAACAATTGAATGAAGGAAAACGTTACCAAAAAATTATGATTTTTGTAAACTATCTTAAGTGTAAAATGGTGGATCTGGGTATTAATGTTATACAGAGTGCTCAATATTTGCAAATTTAATTTAGATTTTTTTTTCAAATGGAACGCCCTATATATTTTTGTATTTATGAAGAGCTCTTTTGATGAACTTTCTTTTGATATGTTACTTCATACCTCTTAAGTTCCAACTGTTTTTCAGATATGCGAGTTTAAACATAAAAAACAATTTAAACCCCTTAAGATGCTTTATTTCAAGGGATAAAAAACAAACGCCTTTAAAATAATGATTTAAACACTTGCATTCTTCAAACAAAAGATAAAACCAAGCTTAAAATACAAAAATTGAACCAGAACTCAAAACTAGAAATAACCAATACGACCGAATTTTGAGATAGGAAATGAAGTGGAAGAAGAAAGCTCATTAAAAGTACTTTTTAAAAATACAGGGATATACAGGGTGTTCCATTTAAATAAATCAAACTAATTATATTTGCAGATTATGAATTCTCTGTACAGCTTTAATACTCAGAGCAGGAAAGGAGAACTATTTGAACATTTAGTGTAATTACGTATAAGCTTTTGGTGTATTGGCTTTTTTTTTATCTGATTTAATTTGACCGTGGAATTAATTTATTCCTGCATTTATCGTTTTTTTTCGTGTTTATAATTTCCTGTATCAACACTGACTGAATTTATATTTTCTAAACCTGGATTTTGTGCTTTTATTTTTAGAGAGATCGTGCGTTTAAATCACTATTTTAAGGGCGTTTGTTTTTATCCCTTGAAATAAAGCATCTTAAGGGGTTTAAATTGTTTTTATGTTCAAACAGGCATATCTGAAAAACAGTTGAACTTAGAAGTATGAAGTAACATATCAAAAGAAAGCTCATTAAAAAGGCTCTTCAAAAATACAAAAATATACAGGGCGTTCCATTTGAAAAATAATCGAAATTATTAAATTTGCAAATATTGAGCACCCTATATAACATTAATACCCAGATCCACCATTTTACACTTGAAAGATAGTTTACAAAAATCATAATTTTTTGGTAACGTTTTCCTTCATTCAATTGTTTTCTGTCGCTTAAAGCAGTCGCCTTGAAGTTCAGCATTTTTTTGCATAAAATCGTTAATATCTCCAAAACAGTTGACGTTAGACCCATACAACTTTATCTGAAAATGATGAGTATTTCAATACAAAACTTTTAAGCTACCCAAATATAGGGCATTCTATTTCAAAAAAAGTAAGTTTGATTCGCCATACTTTTTTGCGACACCCTGTATAATCAAAACTATTTTAGTAATGTGCACCACTTTCGTACCTACAACTTTTATGTACACAATATTCATGTAACTCCCCCGCTTTGTTGCCGGACTCTGTATTTATACAGTACAGTAAACATTACGCTTCCATACTTTGACCAAAATTATTTAAAAAGATATTTTTGTCAATTACACGGAAACATTGCATGTTCAACACATTGGAAAAGTTATTCTTCCATGCTCACGTAAAACTTTTACATTCGCCGGAAAACTCTCACTTTTCTTAACTTGTAGAACAATCTACTATTAATTCACTAGCGATTTAAGAACAACTCGCTAGCATATAAACATTATAAACAGTTACTTATGGTTGCTATTATAGAGATAATAATAATAATGCCAGTTTAAAATGACAAAGAAATAATAATTAATCGAGTTATTTAACAATAACAGTAACGGCGTAACTGGAGACTTGAGTTACCGCATTTATATTTTTATGACGCTCAACGCCTCAACGGCTTAAACCTGAAAAGAAACACAGATTGCAAGCAGCTGAAAATTATTTCGGTGGCACAAATAATTCTCACATATAATCTCATAAGAGTATTAATTCTTTCCTGATTTTTTTTTACTGCATCCAACAACGTCGTATTAATTAGGACGCCTTCCAGAGACGAGCGTTTCCTTTCCAGAGACTTTCAATTTGAAAATATATTTTTTGGAACTTTTCCTACTGCCAATCTCTAGCGTGCTTTTAAAACTGTCTTTAGTGCAACAAAAGTTATTACATTTGTCGTACATTTTAAATGCGGCATATGCCGCGGGTTTCAGCTAGTTACAAATAACACACTTATACTATAAATAACTATTATATCAGTTTAATTGGAAAGCATTTGACAATTTATGCTTTTATACAAAATATTTTCTGTGGCATTGCAAAAAATACATGTAACTTCTTACCGTCTCCGGCAAATTCCTCAAATGCAATTGCTCGAAATCAATTGCTCGAAATCAATTGCCCGAAAATCAAATTGCTCGAATGTAACCTTTCTCGAAATACAAGTTCCTCGAACCGCAATTTCTCGAAAATGTTTTGCTCGAATTTATGTGGTGTTAACATCTGGAAATTTATCTCGACATTAAAGAGGGAACAGAGTTTGAACGAATTACAGATAGAACAATATGTCAGCGGTCAACAACACACCATAAGTCGAAGAATATATCGTGATAGTGCACAGAGACTTTTAAGATTTGTGAATAATTATGGACATGACAGAAATATATACGATTATATCCGTGGAATAGTACATAACATATCATATTAAAAACATATAATATTTGGTTTTTATAATTTTTAACTTAATCATATACCCATACCTATTTTTTATCAATAAAGGTTATAATTTGTAATTTGTGTTTTTTTTATATTTGATATTAACTGATTCGAGTTAAGGCTATTTCACAACTTTATTTTTTTCGAGCAACAGATAATCGAGAAATTGCTGTTCGAGAAACTTGCGATTCGAGCAAAGTCAGATTCGTGCAATTGACTTTCGAGCAACTGATTTCGAGCAATTCGTTTTCGAGCAATTGCATTCGAGCAATTTACCTAAAATTGTAAAATACAAATTATTCTAGGCAACCAACCTGGTCACCATGATTTTCCTAGCAACCGCATACAATTGAAGTTGCAAAATATAAATTTGACATTTCAAATATTTAAATTAACTTATTAGACAGAGTGTTTGTAGATCGCTAAACCGTTCGTAACTTTGTTAATAATAGAGGTATGGATTATTTTAAATTTTAGTATGCAACCTACAAATTGCCGTAAACCAATTTATGCCATGGCCTCCTAGTATTACGTAGTGAGACAAGACTTTGGTTTTTTAAATGGAACACCCCGTATATTTTTAGATATTTGAAATCAGCGCTAAAAATACGTTATGATAACATGCTTAAATTAAAATGCTTGCTCTTATTATTTTTTTAATTAAAAATTTTTTCTTTACCTGAAGTAGGACATGACTTGTATTGTTTGAGGCTTTCGCGGTTACTCGAATTATTCTCCTTAGCATAGAATTTCGGCTTAGACCGCGTAGTATTTGTATATGAACACCCAGCATTTTCTGGCTTAATGTGCCTTGCACCTTGTGAAGTCGAGCAAAAACCCGCGCGATGGTCATGCTCTTTGGTGGCTCGTGTTGTTTGAGTATCTGGAGAACGAGGATACTTAGGCAGATTTGGCCGTTTTGCTGTTTGTGCATCCATATTCACTAAGGAGAATAGGACATGACTTATTCAAAATCATTGACAATCGAACAAGAAATTCAAAACAATTTCCAAATTGCTCTAAAAGTTTCTCATGACCAAATTATTGCACCAAAAGTACTAAAACAATTGAAAGCTATGTTTCTTAAATGAACCAATATAATTTTTGAATTGTATTTCGTATTTCTGTCTTTTTAAACGCTACTTTTGAACGAAATGGTGAACATCGTACATCGTTGGAAAGAACTTTCATTGTAGTTTGCAACTGTTTGATGAAACTCATAATGTTCGATTTAAAAAAAAACCTAGTTTTCAATTGTTTTACTACGTTTGGTGCGATCATTGGGCCATGAACAATTTTTCGATTCAAGTGGAATTTGTTTTGCATTTCTTGTTCGAGTGTCAGTTATTTTTCATAAGTCATGTCTTACTTTAGGTAAATATTTTTTTTTATTTAAAAAGATAATTAGTTGTAAAATGTTACTTTATGCATCCTATTATAAAGCATTTTTAGCACTGATTTCAAATAACTAAAATTATATAGGGTGTTTCATTTAAAAAACCAAAGTTGTGTATCACTACGATCAGTTTGTAGGTTATATACCTACCCGCATTTAAAATAATTTTTTTTTCTCGATATCTCTATTATTAACGAAGTTACGGACTGTTTAACGATCTATAAACACCCTGTATACGACAAACCTAAATTTTCCTTACTAACATCACAATTGCAATGTACGGTCTTAGACCAGTCTATCTTCATTTTTGATTTTAAACGTACCACTTCTTACAACAGTTCGGAAATTTATGTATTTATGTTTATTTTTCTACATTAGAACCCGAAATTCGAGAGTTGTACTTATGTTTATAGCCATTTTTATTCAAATTCTACATTTCTAATACTACATTATAGTCTAAGCACCACAACTTCACATTTCTGTAGCTCCTAAAGTGTCAACTCAAACATGTTCTGCTAACAGTCACTACCGTTATCTTCTTCCCACATCAAGCTGCTAGCTCACATAATCAGCTGATTGGCTTCCTTCAAGTGCTGATCTCAATTTTTCTACATGTCAGCTTTCTAGTTACTTTAGTGATCTTAAATGCAGTGCTTGATTAATGTTCTTTCTCTTTAAGTCGTACAGCTTCTTGTGCATAACTTTACTTGCCCCGTCGAACTACCTACTATGTTATGAGAACAAACAGGAAACAAAGTGATTCCATAGTCGCTTTCCAATTTAAGAAAATTGTGTAAATTTAGTCCGATTCTGGTCACTCTGGATTAAGGTTTCTAGTGTTAGCTTTATTTATTAATTATATATATATACAGTGTGGTCCATTAAGTGTGCAACAAATGGGATTTTTTTTTATTAGTTGTACAATCGAAATTTAAATACCGCCAAAAGTTAGTGCATGTTTGATAACCATATTAGATGCCCTTAGAATGGCTTCAAGTCAAACAATATACAGGGCAGGACAAAAAATATGAAATTCTTTCAAGAATAAAGTTACCTTATTTCAAAAAATATAAGAAAATGTTATTGAGAAAAGTTGTTTAGAATCAAAAGTTACGCTCAAATACAAAGTCACGGCCTCCTATTCGAATGTTGATTTTTTTTTGGAAAATTTTGTATTACCCCCGTATGATACATATTTTTATTATTCTGATTTTATATGTATTTAAAGCAGCCACAACCAGATCTCTTTTAAATAACTTTTAGCAACTTGAAGCGTATTTATAAAATTTACTTGGATTTATATTTTTTTAGGTAAGCGTCCACTTCATGTTTGTTGCAACGATATTTAACAGAACTTTAGAATTTCGCAAATATTCTTTTTAACAAGGCAAATGCTTTACTAATGATAATTTACATATGAAAAAACTCTTAATAAAATCAGAATAATAAAAATATGTATCATACGGAGATAATACAAAATTTTACAAAAAAAAAATCAAAATTCGAATAGGAGGCTGTGACTTTGTATTTGAGCGTAACTTTTAATTCTAAACAACTTTTCTCAATAACATTTTGCAATATTTTTTTAAATAAGGTAACTTTATTCTTGAACGAATTTCATATTTTTTGGCCTGCCCTGTATATTGTTTGACTTGAAGCCATTCTAAGGGCATCTGATATGGTTATCAAACATGCACTAACTTGTGGCCGTATTTAAATTTCGATTGTACAACTAATAAAAAAGTGTCTCATTTGTTGCACATTTAATGGACCACACTGTATATATATATATAGGGCTAAATGGTATCTTGTTGAGCCCCTTGCATTATTGGGCCGTTGTTCCACCCGGCTTTAAAAATTCAGTCCGGAAGATACAAATCACTTTATATGCGGTTTTTTATCATTAGGAGTCAAAGCAACCTCAGAGGGGTAACGTTTTTAGAAGTTTAGTTTTTTTTATACATGAATAGGACCATGTGAGTCCGTTGATATGATTAGTTCGTTATTTAGCCCGTTTGTGTATAAATTTATATCTGTTGCACGTTGTGTAGCCCGTCGGTGTTGCCAAATGTATTCCCATGTGTTATTACATCACGTGGTAAAATACAGATCTTCCACACAGAGTTGAGGAAGCGATCGGGCCGCTCGAAAGCATTAAGTGAGTGGTGTTTTCTTATAAGTAAAGTGGAGTGCGAAAAAATTGTTGAAGGCGTGGTAGAAATATGGTAGCGCTAGCTGCTGAGAATAAAAGGGATAAGTTTCTATGTATTCTATCTTTCTTCGAACTGCAAAATTCCAAATAACTACCATAACTGAGTTCTTCATTTTCTCAGTTAACGCATTTAATTACATAATCCAGGTGGCTGACGTCATTAACAATACATTGACCTAAAATATTTATAAATTTGTTAAATGCACTACTTAATGGTTGTGTGGTAATTAATAGTGTTAATTGCGTTACGTATTGCATTAACTGTTCGAAGACGATTATAATACAGAAGTTGCTGCAAATACAAGAACAAGAACAAATCCAAAACGGCAGAATATTAAAATGGCGCCAAAAACGTAGTCTTGTTTATGTAATGAATTTAGTCTCATCGTAAAACCAAACAGCCACTGTAGCATTTTATCAGTGTGCTGTGCAAATCGAAGAAACGGACAATGTTCTACGGGACAAGTGTAATACTTTCAATGAGTTCAACCAACTCCTAATACAATGCATTATGATACAAACATGCATTTCACACCTCAGCTGCAACGATATTCGCAATGTTTACAATGAACTTCGAAGAACCAGAACAGGGGCATTTTGAAGCAGATTAGTTTAAAAAAATAGAACCGCGGTGACCAAACGCAAATACAAAAGCATTTCATATTCGAGATACATTTTTTTATCTGCAGTAATATTAAGAAAATTATAATTAAACATTATAGAACTGCCAACATGCGTTTATTTGACAGTTTATAAATAATTAATAAACGATTGTCATAGTGATATTGAAACTTTTAATTTACATATTGTAAGAAACTAATTAATTAATTAACTATATAGTATAATAATATTGTGAAAAATAACTGTTTAAGTTAAAAGAATACCTTCGTAATATATACAGTATACACTCCCCTCCAAAAAAAACGGATACTTTTTTAAAATTCAATTTTTATACAACAGATCATTTCCAAATGTCTGAATATGCATTTTATACTTATGTCAGTATTGCTTAATGACATAATAATAATAAAAATTGGCAAATTTTTAATTAAAAAGATGAGGAAAATGAAAAGATATGTAATATGAAAAACAACAATTTGATTTCAAAAAATCAAAAAACAATTCAACTTTGATTAGTACTGTGTATTTCTACCTCTAGCTCTTATTACAGTTTCCATTCGTCGTGGCATGCTGCTTATGAGGTCTTGCATAAACTTTCTAAAAACAGCAAACAAGTAATAAATTGTTTTAAGCGAAACAAACACACATTTTAATTGTTACTAAGCGTGACATAAGGTCACTATATTATTAAGTAATACTTAAATAAATTTAAAATGCCTATTCAGACATTTAAAAAGTATCAGTTGTATAAAAATATACTTAAAAACAATGATCCAGTTTTTTTGGAGGGGAGTGTAGATTCATTTTATTTACTAAATTAATTTAAACGTCCCTGTTTACGAAAATGGACCACTTCGGTCGTCGAAAACAGAATGAAAATGCGTGCCAACATTGTGTGACAGTTTTCGAAAAACGAATAAAAACCACCTGCAGCACGAAAACGCCTTGAAAATCATCCAAACGTTCTCAACATAAATTTAGTTGATAAAGGTCAGCAGACAAAAAGGGTAAAGCCAAAAAATCGTTACTACCATCAAAGCATTAATTATAGACATCAAATTTGGATTGAGGTTCCAAGTAGACTACAATTATTGTATATTTTTCACCAGCAATGTTAAAAAACACCCAAATACAACCAAGAAAAATGTTTTCAAGATTAAGAAGTTTAAATTTATATTTGTTTAGTATAGCCATTAAAACACCGCTCGTCTCTGATTTTACCTGTTATTTAGAAATTTCTATCGCATCTGTATAGATCGTAATCATAATTGAATGGTTCAGAATTGCATACACTATGCTCAATCTATGGCTCTGATAAGACTATTCCATCGTAATCTGTCGCATACATGTTTCTGTAAAAACCTCCCATTTTCGTTCGAAGTCTTCGTACAGTTTGATATTAAATTGGAAGAATGTGTGTTTTCATCTGTTTCGACAATCGTATACGCTTAACTGTTTATAAAGGCATACCTATAAAGAATAAGGAAAATCCAATAAAGTTAATTTGTACAGAATGTATCAGTTAATCGTTCCAAGTCTTGAATGATTTTTACCGCTATAATTGTTTCCTTGCTATAAATGTGAACCTTGGACCAAACGTTATCGAAGTCGTACTAATCCGATGGACATGTGAGGATGTCCATTCTTGTTTTGGTTAATAGTTATGTATGCTACAAGTGAATAAAGAGGCATTTTATCCACAAGGGGAAAATTTTAGCGCACGAGGCACAGCCAAGTGATGTAATTTCCCCGAATTTCCTCGTCGAAGCCCCTTTGTAACTTTTATTTTATTTGATAGTTGTTCTATTTTGACACGACTCGTCATATTACTATACAAGCCCAGAATCACACCATTTGGCCCAGTTAAGATTTTTCAGGTATCTTTATTTTGTACCCACAAAAGAAAATCTTTTGGTCATGATTCGTACATCATAATTGTAGGAGTTTTTAGAAATATTTTCAACAGCTTTAGCAATAACAAATTACACAAGATAGTCGGGAAACACTAACTTAAAAATAAACTACCGAATCATTTCATTTGTGATATGTTTTTCGGACTTTTTCCACTGTCTAGGGTGTAAATCACACAACGTTTCGGGAGTTTTGATCTACTCCCGTCTTTTCATTTGGATCATGTGATCAAATAAATACCATTTCGTTCACCTTAACATGTTTTGGATGAAGTGAAACAAGCTGTTTGTTGTTTAATAACATATAGACAGTCTAGTGTCTGTATTCTTTTTGCAAAAATGGTACGTGGTGAAGCTATTGTCAATTTGTTGAATTTTCGTAATTCCTGTGGCAAAATTTACAAACAACTACAATCATCGTATTATAGTGAATGAAATATACGAACTCCAAATATTACATCAGAAAATTTAAGAGCTATACTGACCTGGCCCAAATGATATGATTCTGGGCTCGTAACGTTTTTGTATAGCCTGAATATAGATCTCCTTAATTTTTCGTTGTCGCATAACCTGCCATAATTTAAATAATGGGACACTGTCGTAGGCTTTCCTTAGGTCTGTAAAATACATATGGGTCTCGAGATTACATGCTAGTCGTTTGTCTGTCAGTTTCTGTAAGCAAAACAGGTTGTCTACCACAGATCGTCCAGCACGGAATCCACTTTGCTCATCTATATCTGCAACTTCATTCTCGAGCCTATTTTTATTATTTTTCCATAAATTGTTTGAAGCAAATTTGTAACACTCAGTAGTCTATAATTACCAGAGGTTGTTTTATCCCCTTTCTTGTAGATTTTAGTTATGTATGCCGTTTTCCACTCAACTGGAAGTTCTTCTCCTCTTAGGAACAAATTAAATACCTATGTAAGTGAGAAGTTTATAAAATTTGTCTGGTACGTGCCTTAAAAGTCCAACAGAGATGCTACCAATTCCAGGAGCCCTTCCATTTTCCATGCCGACTATAGCTTTTTAGTTTCTTCTAGCGTTATCTCTTGCTAAGCGAGTGGACTTTGATAAACTTGCACTGGAAAAACGAATGTGTCAGCTATATTGATTTTGTGACTGTATCTACCTGTTATATTTTATTCAACTCATAGCCGATCCCGAAATCCCGGTAAGTATTGCATTTTTACTGAGGGATTGCAAACTCTAATACAAAGTAAGGAAGACAAATATCTGTAAACTGTGATGGGACAATACCTCGTTGTGGAGTTATACGAGTAAAAATCATTGTTTACCTCAGTTTTTTGCTCCTATCTCTATGTAAATTTGTATACCAGGACCGTAGTTCACAATTTGTGACTTTAATTTCAAGCCATTATGTTTTTCAAAGATTTGCATGTAAAAATCTTCTTCGGCACCTACCGCCTACACATCTTTCTTTAATCGCGTACTTCTGGTCAAATTTAACTATTAAAGTTATCAAAAACGACTTGCATAATTTATTCTATGGGTATATGCAAAATGTTTAATTAAAATATGTTCGTAAATGCTTCAGTACCTACTACAATACATGCTTGCTTTGAGTGCAATACTCAAAGCATGCACTTGCTGTCGGGCTTGGTGACAATGTACTAAGCCGTGGTTAAGCATCCTGAGTTCCTCACTCCTGCTTCAAAGATCTGAGTACAATTTCTGGTAAAACAAATGCACATAAAGAAAAAAGCAGTCGAAGAAACTTTTGGTTTACAAAGTACCGGAACGGCGGCCATGTTGTTTCAGAAATGGCATCGTTCAGTCAATTATTTCTGTCAGAATATAAGTAATGTCATTTGGACAAGTTTAGTATATAAATTGCATGGTTAGAAGTTGTCGATGTGTTATCAAATAGCAAGTAAATTATTAAAACCCAACCTAAAAGAATGATTCGCTGCTATGTTTCTTGTTGTTTCCATAAGAATAACGGAAAAAATTGCAAAATATCGTATCTAATGAATTTTCATATTCCTTTGAAGGATTCCATTTCTGAAACAGTATGGCCGCCATTGCGGTACTTTGTAAACCAAGGGTTTCTTCGACTGCTCTGATAAAGAATAGAGTCCCTATATTAATCGAGTACCGCAATTAATTGCGCCAGTGTTTTGTATTTTTGGAGTCAATATGGGGAATGCACCATAAATCAACAACTGTGCGCATGTCAAATAATTTAGTTCGAATTCGAAGTTGTGCTTATTTGCAGTGTTCTTTTCATTTTTTGTATGAATTGTAGATACTTCATATTTTAAAAATTAACAAGTATTAATTATAGATAGAAAATGCCGGGCTGCAGTGTGTCCTGTTGCAGCAATCGTTCCGAAAATGGGGTTAGATCGTTCTCCATACTCCAAGGAACCAATAATCTAGAAGGCAGGCAAATCTAGTTAAAATGTATCGATAGAGGAGAATTGCCCCATAGAGCAAGTATTTGTGAAGTACATTTCCGCACACACAAATGACTTTCATCAATATGCATCATAATTTTGTTTCAGGCTCATTTTGAAGGAAAGGAATTTGAATCTGAAAGAATTAGAGATAAGAAATAAATTATTCAAATAACATTCCATTCCCACCATTACAGCTGTAAATTTGTAAAGCCCTCCTCCAAAAAAAGCGAGAATACGCAAGCAAAAATCTGTTATTTAAGAATTGGTTTAGTATACCGGGTGACAATGAGACAGGGCCATGCTCATATCTTCTTTATTTATGAATCGATTTGGATCAGATTTTAAATGTAGATACTAGACATAATTTATGAATGACCGATGGATATATTTAAAATGTCCGACTTCCGGTTACACCGGAAATTACACCAACTTTTATTTTTTAAATTAATCACCCTATATATTTTATGTTTTTCGAAATCTACAAGTCAAATTACATAATAATAGTCTCGCGAAATTTTCATTTTTTCAAACTGAATTTTTTTTAATTTTATTTTTACGGTAGAAAGGTGTGACTTAAAAAATCTGTTCTAATTAACTATAGCAACTAATAATAATAGCTATTTTATCAATAAAGTTAATAACAAACTCTTAATAAAAGAACAAAATTTGCTAAACACATTTTGTAAAGAAAAAGTCACTTTTTTAAATGGCACCTACGAAGGGCCATTTTGTCATTAAACAGAAAATGTAATTACCAATCTAACGATATGCATCGTGCACTACTTTTTCGTTATCTAAAATTGAAGAATTATTAATTAATTTTTTTTTAATATTTCTGTGTAATATAACACCACTCTTGCATGTAATTTGAGTCGTAGATTGCGAAAAACAAAATATATAAGGAAATGCATTTAAAAAATCAATGTTAGCGTTATTTCCGGTTTAAATCGAAAGTCGGTCATTTTGATTATACTTGTATGTCAATCCCAAATGATATCTAGCATCTTTGTATCAATTTTCATCCAAATTCATTCATAAGTAAATGAGATAGAGACATGGCCCTGGTCTCATTATTGTCACCCGGTATATTAAATATATAACTGTTATTTTTAGCTCAATCTTATACTTCTGTAAGCTAGTACTATACAGTCATGTGCCAGAAATGTATGTGATTGTAGTAGCTGAATATAAAAGTTGAGTTATGTATAGGGTATATTATAAAGAAAATTATTTTTTTCCCCAACCACACGGATAAGACGTCATATTGTCAAATAATTTTGTATAAAAAGTAAGCCATTTCGGGATGTTCACCAATTATCTTGGCAACTGTACACTTTTCGATTCATATTTGCACTAGTACAAAAATGGACGCAAGATAGGGTTTTACATGTTAAATTTTAAATAAGAAACAAACGCTTCGTCAATATTCGGCAATCGCCGTCGTTGTTGTTTATTTTCCCCGTATAGTGATTGTTTATTTGAGCCATGACAGTTCTGCAATATAACCTACAATGTTTGATTGTAAATAATAAGTCATATTACCGAGTTTATGAGTAGTTGGAGAAAAAATAGTATGTTTCATTCGCACAAAAAATGCGTTTTCGGGACGCGTAAGACTCGCCGGACTCGGCTGTGCGTCGTCCGGCGATCTGTCTTACTTGTCCCGAAATCATGCATTTTTTGTACTAATGAAACAAATAACTATATAGGTTACGAAACTTAAGAAGTCTTAGGTTTGAATAGCGTTGAAAATCAAAAATGCGTTAGCAATTTACAGTTTCATTGCAGCAGTAAAATCTTGTAAAATATGTAATGAATGTACAGTAAAATGTATAGGTACTAAAGTGCTATGTTCAAAATTAAAACATTTACAAACAAAGTGTATGTTTCTGTTTAATATAAATAGACATTTACTTATATTCATTGTTTACGATCCATTATTATTGTACGAGATTTTTATTTTAAATTTACCCTACTAATATCAAATATTTGTCATATAAAAATCCTTTAAAAAAGTAAATAATATTTCAATACACATTACTAATTAATTCAACATTTATTAATACATATACCCTAAGACTACATTATATGTAATGTATTAGTTTAATAGAGAATTCCGACACGTTCGTTTAATCAACTGGTGTAAAATTACATCGAAAAGTCGGACTATTAGCATACCGTACAATGTTGCCTAATTTCGGGCCACACAACGAGTGGTGAGTGTAGTGGGCTTCACAATGTCTGTATACGTTTTTCGTGTATATACAAGGCGCCCCCTGGTGAGCGATACCCCGAACTAGATGCTGTATAAGGGATATGTAATCATAACATTGATGAGCCCAGCCAAAAATTTGTGTACGTATTCCTTGTGCACGTTTCAATTGAATGAACTACATATACACGTTGATTCGTTGATGAGCCCTCACCTGGGCTCAACACCGTATGATTGGGTTACACAGCGTACAGTAAATATATCCTATGGGCTGGATAATGACCGTCTATGTCTCTCTATATATATATACCCCGTATATTATTACATTTTTGAATTCAGCTTAAAATTTTAGAGAAAATTTGTCTCTTCAACTAACGCTCTATTTTGTAATATTTTTGTAAAATTTGTAATTTTTGACAAATGCTTAAAAATTAAAAATCAAATTTTTGGCTAATTATAGGATCATTGTAAAATAAAGTTGTGTGAGTGTATCACAATAGATTTTTTTAGGCTATCGTGATTCGTGGGTAAGCAGTAACTTTCTGTGAGTCTTTAAGTAAATGTAAATAAAAACGTAGTCTGGCTTAATTAAATCACCATATACCGCCGATCTTCCTGGAAATTTCAAATTGATTCCATTTAATCAATAGAGATGTTTTGATAATAGAAATGCATTACCGCTGTTAAAGTGGTGGGAACAAACCTATACCCTCAACAATCTCTCGACTTCTTCTATCTCGCACACCAGGAAATCCAAAATATTTCTTTTCCGTCTCTCGGTTACTTCTTTTTAAACACCCAAACACAGCACAAAATAATTTTAGAATACAGCTGTTTTTGCGAATTTGTTGATTAATAAAGAAAAAGAAAGTTAAAAACCTACAGTAGTTTATTTTATTTTCTCTTTTATGTATTTAGGAGAAATTCAGCTATTTCGTTATTTTTAAACTTTTTAAATCCGTTAGTAAAATTAGTAACTTATTTTAAAGATTTAAAAAATAACCGAATAGCCGAATTTGTCCTAAATACGTAGACGAAAAAATAAAATGAAACTATTATATGTTACTTTTTTTCTGTATTATTCAACAAAAACAACACAAAATCTTGGCATTTTTGTCGGTTTTAAGATTATGTTCCTTATTCACTGTCAAATATGTTACTTAACCAACTTTTGGATTAAACTAGAGACCCTTTCATTAATAAAATTTCACGATTCCATAATTTCCTTCAATTTTCAACTAAAAAGAGTATTTTAATCCGGAATACCAAAATCTTAACCATTTTTCGGTGGTCATTGATAGCCACATCACCACCAAAAGTTGTAATACAAATCGAGTGCTGCCTTTCTCTGTTTACAGAAATAATAAACAACACAGAAACTACACTACTGTATTACATAAACTTAGTACAATGGACACAAAACTTATAAAATTAGAATTTATGGAAAGCTTCCATAAGAAAGTTAAAGTTGCTTGTCCGCGATCAGCTGTTACGGCGGAGCTTGTGAAGTCACTTGGAAATACTCAATTGCTTTAACTATTTAACATTTAGTGGGGGCGTGGCGCTTGTCGCTCTCTGAATACGTCTATGTTTGTACATTAATATTTTTATGGTTTACCCTGGCAAAATATAAAAAAATGAATAATACTTCGAACCAGATTATTTGCAAACGTTCTTGAATTGATAGCAGTACGAATATGCAATTATGTTGAAGTATTGCTCATATTACGACGCAATAAATTAATTTCAGCTGAATCATAAAAGATGCAAGAGCAAAACAAATAGTGTCCTCAGGGTTTACAATTATAAAAGGAAAATTCCTATAGTTCAACAGTTGCTTAACTAAATGTATTACATTCAACGTTTAGTAACTATCTTATGCTTACCAGTAGGCTGTCCATAAGTGACTCCGATGACCCATAAACTGCACAGATATTTTAGTAATAACATGACTGTTCTTGAAAACTCAGCTTCACTGAATAACCGCTAAAAAGTAAAACCTGTTGCAGAAGGTCGTTTTGCAGCAACACATAAATGCCACAGGTTATCAATCCACCTTGAGAATGTTTCTTGCGAGTATAAAAACCTACATCCGCTTCTTTAGAAACACAGTTTTTGCTTTTTGGCGTCTAAATTTAAGTGGATTTATTTCTATCTTCCATCTGTAACTTTTGTACGACTGAAATATAAATTTTGCAGGAGCTATAATCTTTAAGTTGGAAGTTTTATAGGTATAAAAATTCTTGGCAAATAAAGATTTTCAATCAACTGCTAAATTAATTTCAAATAGCCTGAGGATGTAAAAGCATCTAAGTATGTAAAAATACCAGCGGAGTGAATAAGAGTTTTAGGTGAAACACATTTAACAGTTTTACTCTTACAGACATACCTAATAGGTTTGTATTTCGATCTCTGCAAATAAGTCATCTCTGTCAATAATTTTTTATTTCAGAATTACGGATGATTAAATTAATGTTGGAAGCAAAATCTATTAACAGATTTATATTAAACAATGGTACTCAAATAGTTTCATAAACCTACACGATCGAAAGAAATCCTAGTATTAACACGTATTGACAAACTCAAATAAATAAAGTTAATATGAAAGCAATAAGCTAATTTCTTCCAAAATAAAATTTATAATCTGTTTTAATGGTGTTTAAAATCAGACAGAAAATTAAGAAAACAGTTATTTGCAAAAATCTAGTAGGCCCTGGACTTTTTATAGAAAACCACAGCAATGTTAAATTAAGGACAGGGTCTTTAGTAAAAGCCATTAAAAATTATTGTAACTTGATCATTTGTTGTTTTTAGTAATTTCCTTTTGCATATTCTCTTCTCATGTGCACTTTTGAAATTGTCACTAGAAAAAAGATTTGGGCTGTAAATGTAAATGTATTGGACGTATTTCCGATGTAACCAATGTTTGTCTTTCAATTTTGGCAGTTATTCTTTATATATGTTGCTCGGCGATGACAAAGTTTAGAAGTGCCCTAATTTTTTTTAAACCAGTACGCAAATGCTAAATTACTATTAAATTAATTCAACCTTCTATGTGAAATAGCTCTCAATAAAAGTACTAGAGCCTAAAGAAATTATAATGTACTAAAGTCTGGTCTGACAAGATGGACGAAAAGCAGATAACCGCGGAATGCAATATACTGCTTATCGCTACACTAAAGTTTTTGTAAGAAGTATTTAAGTATGGTTAAACTCTTTATTTGTATTCTTGTATTATACCTGCAGTTTGTGGAAAATTATATTTGCTTATTCACGACTACTTACCACTTAAATCCAACATGGCGGGTAAAGGCAGTGGCGTAACTATCATATGTGCAGGGGTGCAAAGAACCTCGGCGCCGAATCTATATAGGCGCCGCGGTAGCGGAGTTTTTAGTAAAAATAAAAGTTTTCCTAGAATAGTGGTTCAAAGCGGCAACAGTGAGCGCCACTGGGCTCTTTTGAGTGCCCAGTCTTTTTTCCTTTTGAGTAGATTAGAAGTTCCAGCTCTAGTGTGTGTTTGTGATTCTTAGGTTTCATAGTGCATAGTGCATAGTAGCATACTATAAATTCAAAGTTTTAAACCGCAAATTTCTGACGATTGCCTCAGATACAGAGGTCATAGAGAGTGCCAAATTACTTCAAACTACGTATGAAACTGATCTCGATGACGGTTTACTAAAGTAACTTGTACAATTTCGATCTTCGTACACAACTAGTATTAAATGTTGCTTATCAGTGAAGGAAGTGGGAGAAAAATGTCTGTCTAATCACACATCATTGGCTAACTTTCCAGATTTGTATACAGCTCAGCTTATATACTATTTTTTACATCCCGTCACTACAGCCTCCACTGAGAGATATGATGATTCTATAGAGTGTACTGTGGTGGATCATTTCATTTAGTATGTGCAAGTGTATCATTGGAGTTATTAAACATGATGAATCAAGATAAAACACTAAATCGTGGCAATGTGAAATGTGCAAAAATAAAAATAGTGATAAGGAAGCAGGAATGCAAACCACCAATACGGAGTCTGTTATACTGTGTTACTCCGAATTTTAGAACAGCTAAAGGTTTTGCCTACACTCACTGCAAATGTCGAATTGTTGCCACAATTTTTCTACTAGATTAGATTCAATGCAGGATCAAATATCGAAGTTAAAGCAGAGCACTGTGTTAAATACCAATAAAATGGTAAAACTAGAAAATGTTATAAAGAGTCAAGATCTTGAAATAAAGGCGCTACATAAACACGTGAATGAACTGGATCAGTATACGCGGAATAGAAACATAGAATTACATGGGGTTAGCGAATCTGAATCAGAAAACTTAACTTTAATCTTAAGTAAAATCGGAGCCAAATTGAACATAGTGGGTTGCAATGTAAATTCACTAGAAGCCATACATAGACTTCCACATAGAAGAACGGATAAGCCAAGTCCTATTATTGTCCAGTTCAACAGCAGGATTATAAGAAATATGCTTATTTATTGAAAGTAGCAAAAGAACCAAAATAACATCCTTGGACATTGATGTGGGCAATGAAAACAATCGAAAGACAAGTTCTACGAGGAATTAGAAAAATACTACTATAAAATACCAAAATACGACATTAAGATAGTAATATGGGATGCCAATGCCAAAATAGGAAAAGAAAACATATACACACCAGCCATTGGAAAGCAGAGCAAACACGATGTAACAAACGACAATAAGGAAAAAATAATTGGATTTGCGATAGAAAAAAACCTGAGGATTAGAAGTACAGATTTCCAACACAAAACGATACATAAAGGGACTTGGGTTTCACCCGATGGAAACACAGTTAATCAGATTGACCATGTGCTGATAGAGCAAGAAAATACAAGGTTAATCCAAGACATAAAAACCTGTAGAGGAGCGGAGGCAGAATCGGACCACTATCTGGTAAGAGTGAAAGTAAAAGAATCTGTACAAACAATGAATAAGATCGCCAAACAAACCATAAAGAGGAAGGATTACACTCAGTTACAAGAGAAGGAAGTACAAAGCAGATATAAAACAGAATTGGACAAACAAGTAAATAAACTAACTAAAAGTACGGAAGTGGAGGAGAACTGAAAGAACATAATGGAAAGCATACAACAATCGGCAAATGCTACACTAGAAACGAAAGCCGTGAAAAGAAAAGCAAACTGGATAGATACAGAGTGCCTGAAAGCAATAGCAGAGAAGAAGAAAGCATGGCTGAAGATGATACAAGAAGAAACTAGCGAGTCCAAAGAAACCTACAAGGAAAAAAAGAGAATCTCAAAACAAACATGCAGAAATAAGAAAAGACAATCCTACACACAAAAACTACCAGAAATTGAAGAAAACTACAGAAACAAAGCAACTAGACTCTTTTATCAAGAGGTAGGAAAAACGAGAAAAGGTTTTACACATGCAACCACATACTGTAGAGACAAGAGAGAAGATCTAATAGGATCAATGGAGAGAATAGTCCAAAGATGGGTAGAGTACTTTTCTGAAATGCTTAACAACAATAATAATAAGGGAAAAGAGGCAGAGACAGAGATAAATCTGAAAGGAGGTCAAGAAGAAAGCACACCTCCTAGCCGTGAGGAAGTTGAACAGGTGATACAAAAGCTGAAAAACAACAAAGCAGCAGGAGAAGACAATATTCCAGCGGAACTATATCGGTATAGCAGTACAGTACTTAAGGAAGAAATCCACTCCTTAATTCAAGAAGTCTGGAAAAAAGAACAAATGCCCAAAGCTTGGGCTATAACAGTATTAACACCGATACACAAAAAGAGTGACAAAACAGAATGCTATAACTACAGGGGTATCGCCCTTTTAAACGTCGTTTATCAAGTGCTGGCAAGCCTGATAAAGGAAAAATTATCGAACTATATGGAGAAAGTAGTAAGCGAATACCAGTGTGGCTTCAGGAAGAACAGATCAACCATCGACCAGATCTTTACAATATCACAAGTCCTTTCAAAAGGCTATGAATACGACATCGATCTGCACATTTTATTCATTGATTTCAAGCAGACATACGACTCGGTTAATAGATCTCAGCTATACAGAGCCATGAAAGAATTCAAAATTCCAAATAAGCTGATACGATTGGTAAAAATGACACTGGAAAACGCCACAAACAGAATAAAAATAGATGGGAGGATATCCGAAAAATTTACAATCAACAACGGATTAAGACAAGGTGACCCGCTATCCTCAGTTCTGTTCAACTTTGTTCTAGAGAAAGTGATTAGGATGAGCGAAATTAATACACAAGGTACCATTTACAATAAGGACCACCAATGCGTAGCATTCGCTAATGATCTAACAATAGTAGCAAGATCGAGAAAATCCATGCAAGAAGTTTTTATAAAACTCGAGAAATCTGCAAGAATAATGGGACTCAGCATAAATGACAGCAAAACAAAATACATGCATGTGGGAAAGAACAAGAACAGGACGACCGGCTTCCTAAAAATCCAGAATGAAGATGGTACTGAATTTACCTTTGAAGATGTAACACGGTTTAAGTTTTTAGGATCAATGATTACAAGAACTAAGGACCACAGTGAAGAAATCAAAACACGAATTGCAAACGGCAATAAATGCGCAGGAGCCCTAAGTTCTGTGCTAAAATCAAGCGTTCTTTCAAAAAACTCTAAGCTTCAAATCTTTATAGGTACCGTGTGTCCACAGGAAGACGCACCATAGGGATAACCAAATAGAATAGAAAGATCGGATAATGCTGTGATCGCCGGCACGCTAAAACGTTGTTTTCTGGCTTCTGACTCGCCACTGCATGAAACAATAATGTTATAAATGGTACAAGAAAAGGGACGGTGGTCATAGCACTGGTTGATATTTATATTCTATTAGCATTATCTCATCTCTATGGTGCGTACTCCTGTGGACACACGGTATATATAATTCTTCTGTACGTGTGTATGTGACTGAACTCCTCCTAAACGGCTGGACCGATTTTGATGAAATTTTTTGTGTGTATTTGAGTGGGTCCCTGAATGGTTTAGATTCACAATTGGACCCGGTAGGTGGCGCTGCAATCGGGTTCTAGGAATTTCTTGAATTTTTTTTTGACAAATTTCTTTTTTAATTTTTTTTAAAGATATCTCGCATATCAGAACATATAACCCTAAAATTTCACCCCCCACCAACCCTCAATATTTTTTAAAATAAAAAAAATCAAAAATTCGAAAATCGAAAAAACCTTTGCTGAACCTGCTAATAGCAGGCAAACCAACGTTCGGACAGGACAACGTCTGTCGGGTCCCCCAAAATTTCACCCCCCCACCGCCCCGCAATATTTTTTAAAATGAAAATCTTTATATATATAATTTTTCTGTACATGTGTATGTGACTGAACTCCTAAACAGCTGAACCGATTTTGATGAATTTTTGTGTGTTTGAGTGAGCCCCCTGGATGGTTTATATTCACAATTGAACCCGGTAGGTGGCGCTGCAATCGGGTTCTAGGACTTTCTTTTTTATTTTTTGACGATTTTTTAAAATTTCTTTTAAAATTACTCGCATATCAGAACATATAACCCCAAAATTTTACCCCCTCCCCCACCACTTCCAATATTTTTTAAAATGAAAAAAATCGAAAATTCGAATATCGAAAAAACGTTTGCTGAACCCGCTAATACCAGGCAAACCAACGTTCGGGCAGGACAACGTCTGTCCGGTCCGCTACCCCTTAGGGGGTGAAATGGGGTAAATAAGCCTAAACAATCGATATGGGTGTCGTTATTGAGGTTTTTTGGGACGTTGATTGCGAAAATGGCATTTACTCCAAGACGATGGACATGACATAAAATTAAAACTCTATAGTGGTGAAACGGGGTTTCAGAGACAAATTATTTTTGGGCAGAACAACGTTTGCCGGGCCAGCTAGTATACATATAAAACAGTAATAAGACCTGGTGTAACATACGCGTGTGAAACATGGTGTTTGAACAAAAGTGACCAGAAAAAATTAAGCAGATGGGAAAGGAAAATAATCAGACGGATCCTAGGAGGCAGAAACGAAAACGGAATCTGTAAAAGCAGAACCAACCAGGAAATATTGGAAGAGCTGGGAAATGTGGACATCATAGGAATAGTTAAATCTCAAAGGCTAAGATGACTAGGCCATCTCATAAGAATGGACAAAACTAGAATCCCTCTAAAAATCCTGGAAGGTAACTTTGTGAACATCAGAAGAAGAGGCAGGCCAAAGACCAGATGGTATGACCAAGTACAGGAGGATTTAAAGAAAACGGACAAAAAACTGGAAAACCATGGCACTGGACAGAAAAGAGTGGAAAAAGACAGTCCAATTAGCCACAGGCCTTAATGGCCTATAGTATAGAGCTTTATATATATACAGGGTGTAGAAATGTTTTACGCACCATAGGGTTTTCAATGGTAATTTTTTCATATGACAATATTTGCTTCCCTAATTATTTTAGAGCAAACTTGTGAATAGGTTTTTTGTAGAGCAAACAATTCTGCATCCATTTGTGCCACCATTTTTGTTATTTTGCGTCAAATAACCTAATAATGAAAGAAAGTAGAATTATCATTTTTTCAAAATCAGTGCAAATTGTGAAGTGATGGTATGCTGGAAGCAGTGTTACGATACTTTTGGAGCGTCCCCCGTAGTATTGAACTTTCGCTAGCTGATTTTTTGAACTTGAATATTTATGGTTGGCTTTTGCCAATTTTTGCATGCTTTAAACTAGGTATAATTAGCTGTATCTTATTTTTAATTATTTTCCTATAATTATCAAGCAGTTTGGTAAGCAACTCTTCGAATAATTACCCATATTTTACAAATTAAATTTATTTTGGTCATATTCCTACAGATATTTGTATATGGCGCTTAGGCAACCTTTGTTGTAAATTATTCTGCACTATTCTATTTGTTGCTAGATAAAGGATATCTCTTCTTGCAGTCACATTTTTCAGGCTGTTTTTTTCGCATCTTCTGGCCCAAAAATTTTGGAAAGTTTTGATAACTGGTAACTGGTGGATTTTTGAGTTCTTTCCCATTTTAAACTTGGTGCAGGCTGCTAGTGCCTCGGCCGTGTGCTTAAATTTGTGAGCTAATTAGTATAGCTCAGCTCCGTTTTGAATTTTCGGAGGACCTACAAAGCACATGTGTCCTTAAGACGTTCGTATTTGATTTGGTTATACGTACGTCCTTCGCAACTGCGGATTCGTTTGAGGCCAGCATTGTTTCTGCCCTTTCTTCTGGCTCAATTCCAGCGTGAGGTAAGATAAGGCCAGTTTCTTCTTATTTGGGACTCATTTGGGCGTTGTGCATTGTAGCCATTTACTGTCGGATACGATCTTGGGAGAGTTTGGACGCTTCCTGCGAGAGGGCAAACTCCTCCCTGAAGAAGCTTAGCATTCACCGTTCGGCTGCACCCTGCGGCCATCCAAACCGTCGATTTGGGCTCCTGAAATTATCGAGTTGTCAAGGAATTCTGCAATTCCTGGGAGCTACGCTAGAGAGTGTAGCATTGCACTCACCTGCGACATATTCACCGCTTTCCCGGCCCGCTCGGCCTTCCGCTACGACTGCCGAAACCCTCGCTGCTTCAGCCGGCTTCGCCCCCTCAAGCCAACAGGAAGGTTAGAATCCGACACGTTTTTACTACAGGCAAGAAACTGATATAGCTATTTGCGCCTGGTGTATTTTATAGTTTGTTAGTAGTATCTCGTCTCGTTAATAGCTAGGACATGTGTGATAATTTTTGGCTTAGCAATGCTTCGTTTAGTTAGTTATTAGTGCATGCTTTTGTATAGATCTGATGCGTTATCATGATAGGCCTTGTGCAAATTTCGAGCATCCATTTTGTGCATTTTAGTGATCGTTATTGAATTATTAATCGAGCTTACCCGAGTTTGTGAAGACAGTTCTGCGGCTTAAATTAGCCCCGAGCCACGGCTTCTCTGCCGAACCTATTAATTTACAGAATAGTTAGCCTTCATACTGCTGCCTTATTTACATTTATGTGCAGCCTGGAAAAATTAATGTCAGACGTCAGATTACCTTACTAGAACCCTGTTTAGGTCCCGCGGAAGTTCCCGCGCCCCATCGAGCTCCCCTGCAAATTGTATGTTAGATCTTTCGTTCAATTATTTCAGATTTAAGGTTGTACTTACTGCTCGTTGCCTGCGGTTTGTTTGTTATACATTCACTTTTTTTGTCGCCATTTGCTGTCAGCCGACTGACGTTTGCCGCGTTGCTTCGATGTTGATAGTGGCTAAAGTAGCGACATCGGTAGTCGATTGCTTCTGCAGCTTAACTTCTTGTCTAATTAATCTCGGGTTAGAAACGATTGTGTCGTAAGGCCCGCCGCCGGTAGAATCATTGTCAATTTCGCGTAATTGTAATTTATCTGCGAGTCTCTACGTAGGTACAAGTTTGCCGAAGGTTTATTCAAGCGATTGCTTTAGCATTCATGTATGGACCTGATGTATTTCCACTGAGAAGACTACCCTGCTCTTATAAGGCCATAAATCCTGGTAGTTTTGACCTTTAGAAATTTTTGAATACTTACTTTAGAATCTTTCTGAGCTGATATTTGGGGTCTCGCATCAGCTGTGCGCTTGCATAACCCGGCTTTGCTATATCCTGTCTCACAGGGTACCTCCCGTCTATTCTATTCTTACGCGTAATTTAATACTCGTTACGTTTCGCTTAAACCCCGTGCTATTTCAAGCCCTCGCGGAATGTCCACACCTGAGTAGGGTGTTCTATTGGTTCATGCCGTGCATGCAACATTTTAACGCGTTAGCCTATTCACAGATATTTATAGCCTTTATTGCTCGTTGTCTACTGTTTGTTTAATATACAGATATTTATATTTATTACTGCATGTCGCCTACTGTGTGTTTTTGTTGTTGTTGTTAGTTATATACATAATATATTTTCTGCCTGCTGTGATTTTGCTTGTTACGCACTATAGTACCCACCAATATTTAAAATAAAGCTGTGATCTATTCATTGGTTGTTGGTTTGCTTAGTTTTTTTGATCTGCTGGCAATTGTCCTTACCTTGTGTACGGTCCGGCATAAGGATTGGATCTGAGTCGAGGACCTGGCGCCCTCTCCTATTTTTTTTTTCAGCATAGCTGGAACCCTGCGACCCTCGCGGCGAGCTAGCCCAACTAGGCCGATAATTACCAGCCGGCAAAATAACCAATATAACTTTCGCCAAAAGGTAAGGCCGACCCTCTGTCTTCCCTTACAGCAGATCAGGTGCAATAAGTGACATGGTTGCCGCTACATTTGACAGATGCAAACAAATAAACAGCAAACTAATTTGTTGATGCTTTGAGATGGTTCAATAATTTCAAGGCACCACTGATTTGTCAAAAATGGTAATTTTATTTTTTTAAATGTTCGGTTTTCCGACATGTAAAATGACAAATGCTGGCATAAATGGATACAGCATTTTTTTCTCTACAAAAAACTTCCATACAAGTTTGCTCTAAAACAATTAGGGAAGCAAATATTTTCATATGAAAAAATTACGATTGAAATCCCTATGGTGCGTAAAGCATTTCTACACCCTGTATATATATATATTATATATATATATATATAAAATCGGAGCCAAATTGAACATAGTGGGTTGCAATGTAAATTCAGTAGAAGCCATACATAGACTTCCACATAGAAGAACGGATAAGCCAAGTCCTATTATTGTCCAGTTTAACAGCAGAATTATAAGAAATATGCTTATTTATTGAAAGTAGCAAAAGAACCAAAATAACATCCTTGGACATTGATGTGGGCAGTGAAAACATCGAATCTATGTAAATGAACATTTATCTCCTTAAAATAAACAACTGCTTTGGAGGGCAAAGAAAATTAAAGAGGATATGCACTACAAGTACGTCTGGACAAAAAAAAGGCGTTGTATATATGAAAAAAAAACGATAATTCCCACACAATCAAGATATCATGCGAAGACGACTTTCATACTAATTAGAACGATCTCAGTTCAAGTATTAATTTAGGTGGAAATAGTAATCAAGAGTAGTGCAAACTTCAGTTATATTATCAAAATGTGCTTGGCTTAAATACTAAAATGTGAATGAGTTTTATTTAAATGTGGTGTTCTGTGATTATGATGTTATAGTGATAACCGAGTCATGGCTTAAAAATAATGTAAACAACAATGAATTATTTGGTGACAAATATGTAGTTTTTAGACAAGATAGAGATGTAAATATTTCGGAAAAATCCAGAGGTGGTGGTATTTTGCATGAGGTTAGCACTAATTATCAAGCGGAACAGATGGCCATTGTTTTTCCCGGTGTCAAGGTTGTTTTAAATATTAAAACCTGTTTATACATTATTGTTGTGTACATTACAAATGCTTCTAGAAAATATTATGAGCAATTATTTGAGTATCTAAATAGCTTAGCATTTATTTTCAATGAAAGTTGCATGCTGTTTGGGGATTTGGATTGTCTAGATTATTCAAAATATTTTTTAGAGAATACAAAAATAAATTTATCTCCTTAAACTATAGCATTAATAAACTTTATAAATTGCTTAAATTGTAAACAGCATAACCATGTCACCAACACAAACGGCAGAATACTAGATTTAATTATATCTTTTAAGGAATTAAGGTATTCAGGGGGTCCGACAGAATAGTGCCGGCGGATCCACATCATCCTGCATTACCATGAGTTTATTATTAAATCTTCTAAAGAAAAATTAGGTAAAATGAATAATGAATTCTTATATGATTTAAGCATGGTAAGTATGATTAACTGACTCAGTTAATTAGAGACACAGATTGGAGTGATCTAGATAATTACAACGTAATTGATGAAGCGGTACATAAATGTTATGATATTATTAATAATATTTTGGACTGTAGTATTCCCAAGTCACGAACAATTATTCAGAAATTAAACGCTAAACAAAAAAAGATAAAAATAGAAAACTTTTCCGTGAAACAGGAAACGTCGTTTTTAATGAAAATTATAAATCATTGCGATCTGAAACTAAGGCACTGATTAAGTATGCTACGGACGTTTCGCCCCCGACCGTTTTGCCCCCGCCGTTTCGCCGCCAGCCGTTTCGCCCCCGAACCGTTTCGCCCCCGAACCGTTTCGCCCCCAAAGCTTTACCGTGGACGTCAAATTCCAAATATTCCAACTCGGATTTGGAATGTCTATCAGCGCACTCTTAACGACCAACATCGCAAAAATAATGACGTGGAAGGATGGCACCGCACTTTTCAAGAAACATGTGGATCGCAATTTCCAAATATTTTTCGTTTTATTGAATGTTTGCAGAAGCAGCAAGGTATTCACCACTACGAAATAGTACAACTGATTGCTGGAAATCAAGGAATTCCAAGAAATAAAAAGTATGTCGCAATATCAGCTCGTGTGAAAAGAATCGTTGAAGATTTTGAAAATCGTCAAGTTATTGATTAATTGCGTGGGATTGCGTACAACTTTGAATTTTGAATTTATTCCGGTTGCACGTCGGAATATAGATGTTAAAAGATTTTTTTATATGTATCTACTAAAGAACTCTAAAATTAAAACACAAACACCAACAAACAAAAACAAATAAAAATTTAAAAAAAATAAAAAACTAAAATTAAAACAAACACAAAAAGAAATTTAAAAGAAAATAAAATAAAAAAATAACGGTTGCAAAAATCCTACTAGCTACCTCTTCATGGTGCAACTGGAAACAGCTGAAGCTGGCTAAAGCTAGAGGTAAAACTGCGGGGGCGAAACGGTTCGGGGGCGAAACGGTTCGGGGGCGAAACGGCTGGAGGCGAAACGGCGGGGGCGAAACGGTCGGGGGCGAAACGGCGGGGGCGAAACGTTCGTAAACCTTATAAGACATATATGGAGAATTTAGAAATTAATATTCAAAACGAACCAAAATGTTTCTGGAATTTTGTAAGAAGCAAACATGCATCCGGTGATACTCCTGAATCAATGATTGATACAGACGGAACATCAATACAAGATCGCGTAGACGTAATAAATGCTTTTGTTAGGTATTTTAGTAGTCAATATACTGTAGACAGAAATGTAAATTACAATTTAGAGCCAATCGCTAATATCATAGCAAATATAAATATAAACATTATAACTTGTGACGAAGTAGTGACTACGATTAAACAGCTAACAAATACACGGGCTACTGGTCCTGATAATGTCCAACTTACATCATAAGAGGGTGTGCTGACTAACTAGCTGGCCCCTTATGTACTTTATTTAATTTAAGCATAAGTACGAACACATTCCCCATGAACTGGAAACATTCAAAAATCACTCCAATTTTTAAAAAAGGTAGTAAATCTGAAATAGCAAACTACAGGCCCATCCCTTTACTAAATATTTTTGCAAACATATTTGAATCAATTATAAACAAACACGTACTACAACAAATTAATTCATTTCTCTGTATTGAACAGCAGGGATTCATCAATAAGCGTTCTACGGTAACCACTCAATATATTTCTGACGCGTTAGAAAAACAACACCAGGTTGATGTCATTTATACAGATTTTGCGAAAGCATTTGATACTGTGAACCATAATATCCTCTTAAACAAGCTTCATAAATTTGATTTTAATAATAATAACAACTTAATTGAATTGTTTCATTCTTATCTATATGAGCGCAGTCAGTGTGTTTATTTAAATGGTTATTCATTCGATCAGTTTGTAGCATATTCGGGTGTACCGCAAGGAAGCATCCTTGGTCCTCTTCTTTTTGTGATTTTTTATAAATGACATATGCGATATAATCAAATCTTCTGATAAATTACTATACGCTGATGATTTTAAACTCTTCTTAAGGATTAATTCTGAAGCAGATTGTTTACTTGTGCAAAAGGATTTGGATAATATTTGGAATTGGTCTATCGCTAATATACTACATTTCAATGTTACAAAATGCCAATGTATAACTTTTACTAGAAAGCAAAATTTTACCATTTTTAATTATACCATGGACAACCATAGTTTGCATCGTATGGTTGAAATAAGCGATTTCGGTGTAGTTTTTGAACAGCCTTTGAAATTTAACATTCATATAGAAAATTTAATTAACTCGTCATTATAACAATTGGGCTTCCTAATACGTAACACCTCAACTTTAAAAACTCTGTATACAAGTTTTATTCGTTCAAAATTAGAATATGCAGTAATAATTTGGAATTCACACTATCATTATTATTATTTCATAAAGCTAGAAAGGATCCAGAAACGTTTTTGAGATATTGTAATTACAAATCTCGAATAAATAACATCGACAATGACTATCAATTGAATTTAATTCATTATAACTCTACAACACTAGCCGAACGAAGAAAAACGCATATACTGCTTTTCCTATACATATACAAGGTGTTTCAAAAATGTCGGCCAAAATTTCTAGGACGTATAGTACATCAAAAAATAAGTGTAGTTTACTCTGTAAAACTATTTCCGAAAATGCACTCCCAAGGAGCTACAGCCCCTAGAAGAAGACTCTCAAAAATGTTTTTTTTGGCATTTTCTTCAAAACTGTTACAGGTAACTTAATGAAATGTGGCACAGGGGCGAAGTTTTTTATGAGAAATATTACTACTTTGTTAGAATCTTTACATTTTATTCAGGGGCGCAACTTACAAGGGGGCTGGAATGGTTCAATTACCCTATCTTTTTGGTGCGTGGTTTAAATAATAACGTAACATTTACAATGCGTCAAACAATCTCAAATTGACATCCTGCTCATTTGTTTAAGTCATATCTAAGCCTACTCAAAAGATTTTCGAAGGCATTTTGGACAAGTAATTTCAAAAGTTTGAAAAGCACGTCAACATTCAACTACAAATTACACGAAAACGGTCAACTTTAAAACATTTTAACAAGAATGCCTTTTTTATGTAAGATAAACAAGCTTTGAGATTTTTGATAAATGTATTAGATAAATCCACGCACAAAAAAAGATAGGGTAATTGAACCATTCCAGCCCCCTTGTTAAGTTACGCCCCTGAATAAAATATGAAGATTCTAACAAATTAGTAATATTTCTCATAAGAAACTACGCCCCTGTGCCAAATTTCATTAAGTTACCTGTAACAGTTTTGAAGAAAATGCCAAAAAAACATTTTTGAGAGTCTTCTAGGGGCTGTAGCGCATTGGGAGTGAATTTTTGGAAATAGTTTTACAGAGTAAACTACACTTATTTTTTGATGTACTACACGTCCTAGAAATTTTGGCAGACATTTTTGAAACAGCTTGTACATATACAGTGTGTCCCCGGATAGGTGAAACGACTCTTGTGAAAGGTAAATTATTCTCGATTTAAATTTTCATTTTTTGGGGTTCAGCCCTGCTTGGTTAAAGGCGAATTTTCAACATAATTTCAGTTCTGAGAAATCAAGTATGCCTTGGAAATTTTAAAACAACCTATTTTTCTGTGAGGTAAAGTACTTTTTATGTGGCAAATACGACAAAAAGTTATTAAGAAAAGTTGTTTAGAATCAACACATAGGCCCCTATACCAAATTTCAAAATCCTCAGCCAACTTTGATCTCTCACAATTTCTTTTTATGTTTAGGTCCCAAATCAAAGAATTTTACTTTTAACAAAGATTTTTATTGGAAACACAAATACTTTTAACAAAGTTTTTTTATTTCATAATAAAAAACTTTGTTAAAAATAAAATTCTTTGATTTGGGAAATAAACTTGAAAGAAAATGTGAGAAATCAAAGTTAGCCGCGGATTTTGAAATTTGGTATAGGGGCCTAGATGTTGATTCTAAACAACTTTTCTTTATAACTTTTTGTCGTATTTGCCACATAAAGGGTACTTTGCCCTACAGAAAAATAGATTTTTTGAAAATTTCCAAGGCATACTTGATTTTTCAAAACTGAAATAATGTTAGAAATTCGCCTTTAACCAAACAGGGCTGAACCCCAAAAAATAAAAATTGAAATCGAGAATTTTTTACCTTTCACAAGAGTCGTTTCACCTATGCGGGAACACACTGTGTATATTGTTATGATACATGAAGAAGTGTAATTAATTTTAATAAAGAAATATATAAAACAAATAAGTTTGGAAGAATGATATAATTAAATCTTGATGGGTGTTAAATTCCAAACATTATGAAAAGAATTTAGTTGAGACAATACGAGAGGAGATTTTCATATTAATTGAATATGTTAATTTAACAGTTACAGAAAATTTTAATAAAATACAAGCCAAGGTAACGATTGACAAATGTGTTATAATGATAATGTGAATTATTATTTTGTAATAATAGATAATTTAAAATATGATAGAGTGCAGTAAGAATAGTATCCAACAAGAACAAGTTTTTGTTTAAGGGTAGTTATATAAATAAACTCGAAAAAAGATGTATAACATATTTTGAAATGTGATTTTGACTAAATAAAATTGGTGCATAATTTGTATATTTGTTTGGTTTACATACAAATAAAAATGCTATAAATAAATCTACGAGGTATTAAAGATGGAATTTAAATATTGATATTATAAAATACTCACAATCGGTTAAGAGATTGTTAAGTGCTTCAATTACATTAAAGGAACTAGAGAACGACAAAATTGGATGGAATTGAATTTATTGACTGACGTGTAGCATAATTACAGGTTCATATTTGACATTGGTGGTTACATCGTAGTAAAGTAATTCAACTAGAAGGAGATTTGTGATGGTGTTACCAGAATTGGATCACTTCAGAGGAGATTGCAGAGTACCGAAGGATATCTAAGAAAGAAACAAGATAAGAGCTGTTGCAGTTATAAACCTGAAACTTACCAGGTTTGGTTGGAGTTGAAGTGACGTTTGATAGAGTGATTGCAGCCAGCATCAACAGGGTATTGGAGTTGGTTGACATGTGTAGGCTGTAGGTGTCAAACGAGGACAACATTGGGATTATTCTCCTTAGCATAGAATTTCGGCTTAGACCGCGTAGTATTTGTATATGAACACCCAGCATTTTCTGGCTTAATGTGCCTTGCATGTGTCGAGCAAAATCCCGCGCGATGGCCATGCTCTCTGGTGGCTCGTGTAGTTTGAGTATCTTGAGAACGAGGATACTTAGGCAGATTTGGCCGTTTTGCTGTTTGTGCATCCATATTCACTAACGTTTCGCAAGACCTTGCAGCTTGCATCATCAGGTCGGTGTGGAGCTATTTATAGTTCTCTGTGCCAGGCGCGCGGATTGGCGTAACGCTGGTTGGTCATCTGAGTGCAACGTAATCCGTGGGGCGTGGCCGTATGTCGCACAGTGGTTGTAATGCTTTAGATCGTGTATCACAGGGGTCCACGTTTTACTAAGCTTAAAGCCATCTTCCCTGTTGATATTATTTGGATGTTTTTCTATTTCTATGGCTTCACGTATCACTCGCTGGAAGTAATGAGATATTCTGGCAAGTACTCTGGCATGCTCAAATTCTAGAGTGTGCCCATTTGTAAATGTATGCTCAGCTACGGCTGATTTTGTGATGCGTTTGTGTTTGCAATCGCCTTTATGTTCTTGGAGTCTTAGATCAACGGAACGACCAGTCTGTCCAATGTAACTCGAGCCGCAAGAACAAGGAATGCGATATACGCCAGCGGTTTTTAAACTTGGAATCTTGTCTTTTACCGATCTGAAGCCGTTAAGGTTTCCTTGCTCGTGAACACAGTTTTGATGTTGCATCGTCGCGCAGGTTTTTGCTCGACTTCACAAGGTGCAAGGCACATTAAGCTAGAAAATGCTGGGTGTTCATATACAAATACTACGCGGTCTAAGCCGAAATTCTATGCTAAGGAGAATAATTCGAGTAACCGCGAAAGCCTCAAACAGTACACAACATTGGGATCTTTTGGAAGTAGGAGGCACTGGTGTATGGAATTGTGCAAGTTAAGCTGAATAAGTGACAAGGTTTGTTAGTAATTAATATTAAAACATTTTGGATAAAGATCAATCAGTGAAATACAATAATACAAAGCAATATTTAATTTAATGAATTGATTAATGTAAAAATGCAATTGTCGATACCTGGTTTGATGAGTTTTGGGAATAAGTTTGACAACAAATGTCATTAAGTGTAATATTGACATTCAATTAATAGAGATCTTGATTTGGCGAACCACCTGAGGTAAGAGAACTTGATTTTTTTATTAAAGAATTATTATTTAATTAGAAAGGGCATTACATTAATAAAAATATAGCTTTATATAGTCATATACATAAAATATTAGCGCTCAAAACGTGAGGCGAATATAAATAGGAAGTAATAGGTCAATAAAAGGTGAATTGTAATTTAACAGTAAATAAATACACTTAGTTGTACAAGTGCAACATAACAATATATTTGTTTTTGTAATTAACATAATTGAATGCCTTTTTCTATATATTATCAAAATTGCAGGGGACTCAGGAGAAAATTAGCAGAAGTCATTACATACACGGGCTATCATCAGTTCGACATATACTGCCTTACGGAAACCGGACTTACAAACAGTATTTACGATGGTGAGCTGTTTGACAGCCAGGCGTACAGTGTGTACCGATGTGACCGCGATTCTGGTATAACAAAAAAGACAAGGTTGGGTGGCGTGCTCGTTGCGGTGAGTAAAAAGTACAAGGTCTTAAAATGTGTCAAACTAAATTCCAAATTTGAAGCGTTGTGTTTAGATATTAGATTAAATAGTAAACATACGAGTATTTTAAAACTGGTAAATTTATATATTCCGCCAAATGTAAACATTGCGTATTATAATCAACTCTATGATTTTATTCTTACAAATGTACAGAATCAGATAGCTGGAAATGATTTTACTTTTGTAGTGTGTTACGTGTCAAAAGCATTTGATATTAATACTAGTGTTGAATGAGGAATCTAGTGAGAGTGACGCGATAAAATTAATATCAGATTGGCTTTGTTCGTTGCTAGGGAAGATATAAAAACAAGGTTGGTTTGTTTGAGAGAAAATTTGTATATCAGCTTTTAAAAAAGGCAAGAGTTTTCGTGGGGTGTAAATGACAATCTCGCTATTTAATATGGTTTGGTGATAGTAAAGAATTGGGTTACTGGCCAGCCGTTCCTGTAAGGGAGATCATTAAGCGGATGTCATTTTTCCAATGAATTTTTATATTCAAGCTGTGAAGCGATTTGGGAAACACGAATTCAACGATTGCGAAGTTTATTGCCTGTGAACAGGGTATGTAGTTTAATGTGGTAATTGCCTTTTGTTATCTAGAAATTCGATTTATAGCAACAACTATTAGGCGGAAAATCTTGGAAAGATAATCTACCGCAGTCTTGGGGGTCGATGTGTAGCGAATGACAGCCGAGGTTGGGGCCTGTCAAGCTGACATGTGATAGGAGTAACGGGACGTATTAAATGTCTGCGAGTATATCGGCACAAAGATAAGTGTTTTAGCTAGAATCTGATGATATTTTTGCATATAAAAACTGTGTAACCATTAAACTTACGAGCGGTTTAAGTTAAGCTATTTGGGGTACCCTGCGTCAGGTTGTAATATTAAAGATGCTAATTGTCTGATCGATGGTAATAATGTTCTAGTAGTAATAAAACTAGCTACAAGTATTGCTTTCTTTCATTTTGATAGGGAGTTCAATAATCTTATTGTTATTAGTTGATAGAAAGTGAAGTTACAAGTTTCTTGGCTTATATCAGTATATTTGAGTTTAACTTGTTGGCGCCAATTATCAACATCATAAACTAGAATCCGCGACGTCTTCACTGATGCTAGAGACGGGCCTCAAATATACTCTTATAGTGATCGATTGTTAACTAAGAGATATAGCGATGACCTAAAGGTAGGTAAAGGAAAATATAGATAAATATAGCTAACAAGTGGGCGATTTTAATATACGTGGTATCGAAAATAAAAATACAGATTTAACGCAAGTAGGAGCCTCAGGAACAGCGCTATCAAATTTCATAAATTTTTTAGATCTAGCCCAATGGAGTGAAATAAAAAACGAATACGGCAGTATGCTTGATCTTGTACTAATCTCTGAAAATAGGAAATGTAACGTAACTGTAGGAAAAGAACGCCTACCTTTAGTAAATGAAGACTTATATCATCCTGCATTAAAAATTGTCACCAAACTTCAGTTAGAAATTAAAACAACAAATACTTTAAATGCTCGTTATAACTTTAGAAAAGCAAATTTTTATGATCTTAGCTTATTAATCCGTGACGCAAATTGAGATTTGTGTGATTACAATGATGTAAACGAAGCTCTTAGCAAATTTTATGAAATAATTTACAATATTTTCGACTCTGTAGTTCCCAAAACAGTACAGTATAAGTCAAAGTATAAACCATAGTTCACAACGGAAATAATTCAGCTATTAAAATTAAAGACAAGTTTCAGATGAATATAATAATAGGTACGTTGAAATTAGACTAAGGTTAAAATCACTTACTAATACGGCTTACAACGAGTATATAAAAACTGCTGAAGATGCTATTTGCTATGATCCAAATCAGTTTTGGTCATATATTAAAAATTTAAAAAGCTCAAGCTGCGCAGCTGCTGCTTCTATGGAACGGAATGATCAAACTTACAAAAATTCAGCTATCCCGGATGGTTTTGGTCAGTATTTTCAGTCAGTTTATAATAATAAGAAAGCTTTATATGATACAAATTTTGTCGAACTAGACACTGAGGACGATTTAATGCACATATCGACAATAAGTGATGTAGATTTTAAACACGCTGTGAAATTGTTAAAACCAATAAAATCCGCGGGGATTGATGGTATACCACCGTATATGATTAAGGGCTGTAGTCAGTGGATCGAAAAACCGCTTTTAAATATTTTTAACTTAGCACTTAAAGCTTCTATCTTCCCAAAAATCTGGAAAGATGTTACTGTCACTCCAATACCTAAATCTGGCGAAAAATCTCTGATAGAAAATTATCGACCTATTGCGATTCTTTCGGCACCAGCAAAACTTTTCGAACAAAAATAAAAACCAAATTGTATACTCATTTTTCTTCACAAATAATAGAATTTCTACATGGCTTTGTTGACAAAAAATCAACTATAACAAATCTCTTAAATTTTACCAGCCACATAAATCAAAGTTTGGAACAAAGGTATCCAGTAGACTGTGTATATATGGATTTCAAAAAACCATTTGAAAAAGTTGATCAGGATATACTTTTACGAAAACTTAAGCAATGTGGGCTGTCTAACAGCATGTTGAAATTTTTCGCTTCATATTTATCGGCACGTAGTTTTGTGGTCAAATTCGACGGTAACACGTCAGGCAAATATACAGCTAACTCGGGTGTCCCACAGGGATCAAACCTAGGACCTGTATTATTTACAATATTTATAAACGATTTAGTTCATTGTGTGCAACACTCGAGTTGCCTACTATTTGCAGACGATTTAAAAATTTATAAAAATGTAAAGAATATTACTGAATGTACACTACTGCAACAAGATATAGACAGAATCTATAACTGGAGTATTGAAAACAAACTGTTGTTTAACATTAATAAATGCTCTATAATGTCATTCACACGTTCTACTCAGCCGCTCGAGTTTGACTACAAAATGAATGATGAGTTTTTAAAACGAATTTCGAAAACTAAGGATCTTGGAGTGACTTATGACAAACGACTGAAATTTAGAGATCACGTGGACGCAGTAGTTGCGCCGGCTTACAAAATCCTAGAATTTATTATTAGGCAATCATCACAATTTTTCAATGAACGCACACTGAAGACCTTGTACTTTACACTGCTTAGACCTAAGCTTGACTATGCTTCAGTAGTATGGTCCCCGCATTTATATGTGGAGATTAACAAAATTGAAAAAGTGCAAAAAAGATTTTTAAGATTTCTATATTTTAAGAAACACAGGATGTATCCAAATTATCATATAATTAGAACAACAATGCTGTGTCAAGGATTTCAAATTATGTCTCTCGAAAACAGAAGAAAAGCTCAACTCATTCTATTTTGTTATAAATTGTGGAATTTTGAGATTAAGGATACATATCTTTTATCTTTGTTAAACATAAATGTTCCTTCTAGAGCTACAAGATCTGCAAGCCTATCTAATATCCCCCTCGTCACTTACTCGGTACACACTCCCATGCTTGATATGCAGCGACTAGTAAATGAGCTGTATCAAACCGATATCAATTTAGATCTTTGTTTACCTTACGCTCTCTTTTCAAAAATTATAAACAAATATTACGGTTTTTGACAGGTTTCTTAAATATTTAGTTATTGGCTCCTGATCTTCCTGGTTTTTTGTTTTTTTTTGGCTTTCAAGTTTTTTCTGCTGTTTCAATTTTTGTATTTTAGAATCTTCTGGTACTCGAACTGTATATATTTGTGTATTTACATATCTATTCTCCTTTGTAATTTACTATTATGTTTTTTAGAAGCGCAATATATGTTTCTTTATATTTTGTTAATCTCTGTTATAAGGTTTTTTTTACCTGTAGAGATAATAAAATAAAATAAAATAATATAAAATTTGTCATAATTCAGTCTCCCCTAAATTGTACGGCCTTCCTAAAATTCATAAACCTGACATACCCTGTCGTCCCATTGTGCCATCAACACAATCTCCGGATAATAAAATTTCTAAATATCTGGCAGAAATACTAGGGAAAGCTTTCCTTTTCTTTTACCTCCTAATTTTGAAATCATTTCATTAGATGTGGTCTCACTCTTTACTAATATTCCTTTGGATTTAGTCATACAGGTGGTTGAAAATAATTGGAATCTGATAGATCCACTTACCAGCATACCAAAACCACAATTTATCAATTTACTCAAATTCATTTTTGATTGTACATATTTCTCATTTAATAATAATTTTTACAAACAAATTTTGTGGTTCCCCAATGGGCTCAACCCTTTCGCCAATTCTTGCTGAAATCATTGTCAATACCATAATAAAAGAATGTACCCCTAAGCTGGTTTTTCAATTTCCCTTTCTTTACCAGTACGTTGTTGACATAGTGTGCGCAGTACCGGGTGACGAGGTCGACAATGTGTTGAGTGTCTTTAATAGCTTCAATAAACATATTCAATTCACAGTGGAACGAGAGAAGGATATGTAGGTTTCCTTCTTGGATACTTTGGTTATCAGAACTGCATCGAATGTGATCAAACTGGATTGGTACGTCAAACCCACCAGTTCTGGTTTGTACTTGAATTTCCATTCTATACATAACATTCGACACAAACTGAATGTCGTGAGAGGTCTTAAACACAGAATCCTCAGGATCTCACACCCAGATTTCTATAGGACCAATCTCAATAAATTAATTAGCATTCTTAAATTAAGTAATTATCCAATTTCACTATTAAATTCCATTTTATTCTCTAATACGATTAACAGTGCCACTCCTCTTAATAGGTCTGTAAACGGGGAAGACAAACCCCCTATGTACAAAAGTCTCATTTACATTAAAGGGTTATCCCACACAATAAAAAGGATTTTTCGCAAATTCAATCACATAATAATAGCAGATAAGCACCACCATATTATAAAGGATTGTTTCTCCAAATTTAAAGATAAAACTCCAATTATGTTAACCCCAAATGTCATCTATCAGATAAATTGTAATGGCTGCCAGTCCACCTATATTGGGCAAACTTCACAGAGGTTAAAAGCTAGGATTACCCAACACAAAAGTGATTCCCGTGTAAAACCTAAGGCTTCCGCTTTAGCTAGTCATGTCAACAATACAGGTCATGAGATGGATTTTGATAATACCAAAATCATTACAACAGAATCTAATAGTAACCATAGTTTATTTATTGAAAGGTGCCACATTTTTGGCAGTAACAACACCCTCAATTCAAAAACAGACATCAACAACCTTAGCGTTTCATATCACCTCCTGTTAGCCATGTCCAATAACGATTTTTCTTTAGATTTCCCTCAACCTGGGTAGAATCGTGGGTTAATAATTTCAACCTACCCTCTTTCAATCTCCTTATAATAAATCGTTCAATCCCATAAACAAATAATTACCCTTTAATTAAAATTTCATAAATCTCCTTACTTTTGCCAGCGAACAGTACCCTTCCATTTTGAACGTCCCTGGTATATTACTGACGCCGACCGTAAGGGGCATGCGCGGCCAACAAATTGACATCTGCTAAGTTCATAATTTTCACACATTCCTTGTCGAGTTTAAACAATTTTATCGAATTGACGGCCATTATGGCTTAAAACCAATAAAAATTGTAGTAATTAATAAATTTTAAATGTATTTGTGAATTTTAACATGTAACGTGGTGACAGGAAATCTAGCTTTACGTTAGTGTGTGATATGCTTGCTTCGTTCAGTGCTGCTTTTGTAAATTTAAAATTTGAAATCTGGTCACATGTTTTGTGAACTACATGTGCCTTTTTAATTTCTTTACCACAAGTTGTTAGGTAAGATTTTAACTAATTACATTGTACAAACAACGCTTCTTATCTGTAAACCTCTCTTTAGGTCTTGAGAATGATATAAATAAATATCGAAACTGTCGACCTTAGCATCAAGTGGTTTTATTTCAACAAACCATTAATAACTCTTGAAATCGTTGCCCAAGTACTGAGATCAGGTTTAACTAAACCCCTTTCCCAGTCAAAATTTCCTCGCTTTGTGTAGTAACCACCGAGCTGTGAAAAGGACTTTGTTATAGATAGATTGATATATATATTTGAAGATAAAAATCAAATACCCGGGTCCAACTGAGTTCTATCCGTTATCGATGGGTCCGAAAAGCCGAGTTTTCGTAAACCCTAATTGTAATTAGTAATTTGGGTTGCATAGTCGCTGCGGCAAGTATAGTCTTGAAGAAATGTACCAATTTCAAAAAAACATCGTCGTACATAATTAAAAAGGATGAATTATATTTTTGTAATTATTTTACCTAGTTGATGCAATATGGTGCGTGGTATAAAAACCTAGATATAAAAATTATATGCTAAAAGCATTTAATTTGACAAAATTTATTGAAAAATTATAAATTAAACTTGTTAGTACATAGCTACGGAAAGCTTTCATTTATTTGTTATTTTGAACCCTTAGTACATAAACCAACACATTTATTTAAACACTACAAGTACTGACAATAATGATATTTTAAGTTGTCTTGGTAATTGTTTGCAGTATCCAACTGGCATATGCAGAAATACGAACATTACTATTGCCCAATCGGGATCCATGACGTGTGCAGTTCCAGCTACCCATATAGATGCCTTCCAAAAATAAATTTTGGCCAGGTTGATCTTTATAGGCTCTTATTATAGGCCCTCCCTGTACTGTCGTACAAAACTTCATTGAGTGATTCGTAGAAATGCAAAATTCTTGTTTGTGAATTGTTTTCAAATCGGAGTTTTCAACGCAACTTTGAGCATCCCACAAGTCAGTTTTACTACTTACAACTGTATCCATTCCCTGCCCACCTAAAAGCAAAACCGATTTATATACGAAAACACAAACTCTAACACCGTTTGATTTGGGTAATAGTAAAGAAGAATATTTTAAAAGTAATTGTGCTCCTACTCACCAGAGCCTGACATTCTTCCCCATCCGGTCACGGTAACTTCATTTCTACTTTTTATTCTCAGAGGCTGCAAGTTCGGTGGAGGCAAACAAACAGGACTAACATAATCTGAAAAAAATTAGGTTTGTATTTCGCGGCCAAGATCAAGTGTATCGACACTACATACCATTAAATACAACGTCACTTCCTAAACGAACAAGTGCGATATTATTTAAGGAATACGACGAGTGGTAGAATGGATGAAGAATTGCTTGCTCTACTGTCAAATTCTGCATGCTGCTAGGGCAATCAGACGTTTTGTGACAATCTAGTAAATCTTCAATTCCTGTTCCTAGTAATACTCTATGGCTAAAAACATATTTTTGTTTTATTATGTTTATAACGTAACAGCGGTATTACTTTAAGATACGTTCACCGTCGAAACAAGAGGCTGCAGTCAAAACAAATCTTTTATTTATTAATGATCCAGCACAACTTAAAAAATATCTCCCGCCTGGGTTTGCCGAATACATCAAAGCAGCCAACCATGGATATTCACTATTTGTGTTATCGCTTCTTATTCGACCACAAATTGTTCGGTTTGGAATGTTTGCACTGAAAAACTCTTCCAAATATTTCGGTTCGGAAGCAACTACTATGTCCTGCGTTTTGCAACAGACTAGTAATTCGTCATAAAATCCACACTATTTTTGGATATCTTCTCTAGCAGCTATAGAAGCATTTTTAAGTGCTGGACAATTTGTAATACGCACACACCTCCCATCTTTTGATTTCGGGTGTGGCGTTTTGCACGATGAGCCTTCCATTGCGTTCTCTAAAAGAATTAATATATATTTTCAATGATTTGGTAAAGATGTGATTTGAATTAGATGTCAATAAACATCTTTGAAAATATTTTTGTGTGTGTATGTATTATTGAAAAACTTCCACAGTTTTTATGCAAAGAATAGAAAAGAACGATAATAAATTATTTAATTGTTTACTCACAATCGGTTAATAATCGGTACGTTTCTAACCTTCAAAACTGTAAGAAAGCGAGTCGTTGTTTACTTTACCTTCCAGCTAGCCGGGAAAGATGTTTCCCGGCTAGCCAAACGTCACTTTCAATGAACTGGTCATGTTACCTAGCAATAGCGGCACAGATTCCTTTGTAAAATGACTTATTGAACTGCGATAAAAATAGGTGTCATTTGAAACTTACCTAATTAAATAAATAATAACAAGAACCGATTATGAGTAAAATAGAATACATACCACGGTAAAAACTTTCATTCCTGTCTCGAGATAAAGTTTTTTTTCTAAAAACTAGAAAAATGAAACCAGGTGCTGCCTAGTTTTTTTGTTTATTAAAGCATCAATTATTCAAATTAAGAAAAAACAAAGTTTTCAGAAAATCAGTGAACCAAAAAAAACTGCTGGAAATGACCACCTTGCGACATAATGTGCGCATGCTCTTCATCTCGCTGAATTACGTACAAAAATAGCTGTGATAATGAACAAACCAAGTTGGCAGCACCTCGTTTCATTTTTATAATTTTTACAAAAAAATGGAGCATTTTAGCAAAAAAAAACAAAAGAAATTATTAGTACTTTTAATCAGGGAATTTAAAAAAACTTATCAAAACTGAAAAATCGCACATCAAATTTGTGAATAATATCCCAACGCGTTTACAAAAATTTAGACATTTTAGGATTTTTATTTCTTAAATTCAACACCCTGTATTTTGAAAACGAAGAACTTGTTGATAGGGACTAAACCAAGTAACATGCCAGTCAATTTTCTACACGTACTTAGGAAATACCATGTGTAAACGTATATTGGGCCTGAGTCTCTGCAGAACCTTTCTATCGGCACCGATCGGGCGCACTTCGTCGAAAATCGGCCTTTGTGTCAGGCATTTTTTATAACGGAGCGATAAGAGAGCACCATAGATACGCATTCGTAGGCAAGCGGTTAGAGCATTTGACTAGCAATCAGAATTCGCAAGTTCGAATCGCACCGACTGCCATGTTTTCTTTGCGAATTAATGTAATTGGCATTAACCAGTTTAGCAATTAGAAACATTAAGATATTTTTACATATTTAGTAAATAATTAAAGGTGTTAAAACATATCCTTCTGTAACCTGTTTTAGTTACAATTGAATTTTAAAAATGCAAGAACTATTTTAATAAGAGTAAGGCCACCTATATAGTGCGCTCAAAAGCTAGTGTGTATTATTCTTGTCTTGGTATTCGTAGTCAAACTGAAGGTGGACTAATACCGATAATTTTCTCTAAATCTAATATTAAGGCTTTATACGTTTAATTTTTTTGTATGTCGACGCGATAACCGTGAACACGGCTTAATCACACAACGCGAAAACTATTAAAAAAGATTTAGCAAAAGAGGTGGAGCCAGCGCGGAAAAGGTTAGCTCAAGAAATCAATACGTTAATTCAACTAATGTGTGTTTATTGAGTTGCATTGTTAAACAAATAGCGACATGTATAGCGACGGAAGTACATCAGATGATAGTAAAAAGAGAAGAGAGGACGACGCGACGTTGAAGAAAAACTTTTAAAAAAGTAATAAAACGTTTAGAACCGCAGAAACGGGCAAGGAAAATTAGAATTATAATGGTACAGTAGTAATGTTTTGCTGAACAGGTACAGCTAGTTTGAGACGAGCGGCGAGTACTTAAACAGCCATACGAGTTCAGTAAAGCACTTTTCTAACGCGTTCCGAATACTATTTTATCGCATTTCATACGGCAATATAAAATATTAAATTTTCATATAAAAGTGACATTAAATGTCAAAATATAACCAAGCTGAGCAGAACTAGTTTTTATGTAATGGAGCACAATAAGCAGCTCCAGTTAACTTTACGCGTTTGACACTATTAAAGTGTATAGTTGTTGGTATTACAAGTCTATGTTAAATTTGATGTTAGGTTTTGCGTCAGTCTGTGTCAAGTTTAATTTCGAATATGACATAGACTGACAGCGCCACTAACAGTACATTTTAGTGTTGCCAAAAGAAAGACGAATCGTCGTTGCTATGCTCTAATGGTTGCTATCTATAGTGTAAAATACCACTTTACTCAACGATTTTGAATGTAGAAATACAATACATTATTATATGAAATGGGATAAAGTAGATAACATAATAAAATGATAAATAATAAAAAATAAATAATGATGATAAAGCTTAGGAAAGGCACGAAAGAAATTAAAGAAAAGCAACGTATCGGGACAAAATAACGACAATAAGGCTTGAAAATCAACAACTAAAAATAGAGAACGAGGAAATTAAGAAGTATCTGTAAGATACGAGAGAGAGCAGATTGAAAAAGTCGAAAAAATGATATCATAATAGCAGGACTTGAAATAGACACAAATCACAGAAATAACCTGAAAACGGACATTGAAAATTGTATAAAGCAAAACTTGCAAGTAGCATGGACGATTAAAGACATTGTAAAAATGAGACTCAAAACACAAGATATAATCGAACAGTTTCCAAGAAAAATAGAAAATAATGAAAAATAAGAGTAAAATCAAAAATCTACTTGAGAAATTATTATAAATTGTGAAAAATAGCGGAAGATGAAGTAGGGGTGGTAACGATCACACACCAAAAAGTTTGGATAAGGGGTAAGAATGAATATGGAACAAGAAGGAAGATCAATAAGAAGAGAAAATGGAAAGAGTAGTAAGTTAAAAAACAGAATGATAAAACACAGATAATTACTATGGCGACCCAAGTAATGAACTTGAACATGAATACGAACATGGAAGCATAAATCGATATCTAGAACACTGGAGAAGCAAACGGACAAGAAAACGAAAATGTTAGAAGAATTCAAATAGCCTTAAAACCAAAATATTAATGCTATGGGATACATAAAAAACAAAATCAGCATTTGCAATTGTAGAAAGATCACACTGATCTCTGTATGCATAGTAGCGTTAAGGAGCAGAAACGATCGGAAGCTAAAGTAGCATGTTTGGTGCATAAGGAGTTTTAGATCGAGTTATAGGTTGGCGACTTATATCAGAAAGACTAATTTATTGTACTTGAAATGAAACTAGAAGAAAACGCTATTGCAATGTATACAGTTATAGCGGCTTACGGGTCAAGTGAAAACAATCCGAGCTAAATAAAATACAAATTGTGAGTACAAGGGGTGACTGACGGGAGAGTGAAAGAGCGATGGGAATTTTTTATGAAAATTATTCTTACAGCAGCAAGAAAAGTATGCGGCCTCAGTCGAAACATAAAAAATGTAGAAACAAACTCTTTGATATAATAAAAATTGGAAATTACAGCAAATCAAAGCCGAACATTATAAAAAATATAACGACAAAGAACAGTAGAACAGGGGCAGCTTTCCCCCACCACTTTTAATTGATTCGCGGATTCGCGGTTTAATTCGCGGATTTATTCGCGGATTTCGCGGTTTTAAAATAAAAAGGGATGGAGACACTGTGTGCGTCACATAGCAGACAGGCTGGTTCTTGTAAAATTCAGCGATGACGAATCACTATAAATAATAATAAAACATCAGATGAAGGGCAACTCCTTCGATAAATATATATCAAACCCGATTTAGAAATTTGTACATGACTTAATTTATATGAAATATTGTATGAAATTGCAAATAGAAGGCTTTTAAACTATATGTTTTCTTAATTATGCAGAGAGTGCTCGTTTATATAGGGAGTCAGGTTGGCCGAATGGTTAAGGCGTCAGATTCAAGATCTGATCTCGAGAGAGAATGCGGGTTCGATTCCCGTACCTGCCATGTTTTTTTATATATATTTATTATGAAAGTCTTGATTTTAAGTTAGTTTATTCACAACGGCTCTACCAGAACAAACGACTGAGCTCCTTTTCAACTAAAATGGACCAAGAGCGGAAGATGTTGATTGTATCGCCGGAATTTGTCCAACGTCTTAAGTCTGACGAGAATACGGAGAAAAATATATTATCACAGCTTGATGACGAAATGCAAAAAGTTTTAAAGTCCAAATTAACTGATCACGATAAATGGGGGCAGTACAACTCAGTGTTACAAAGATTCCTTCATTTCACAAACCAGGCACGGCAGCCAATCAAAATACCTATTGAAACAAGCAGTAACAGCCTATCAAATGCCGTTATTTTATCTACACTTCCCAAAACTTTTAAGAAAAAAGCTGAAGTTTTCCTACGCATTTTGTGTGCCTCAAACGATGTGAGCTGGGATCACAAGGGTACCGTTACTATAAAGGGTGAAATTTTACCGGCGTCTAATATAGTCGATTTAGTTCACGACACTCTGAGGCCTCGAAAAACTATTAAGCCACCCGGACGCCTACAGTTTGCTGATTACATCAAAGACCTTAACGTTGCTCATGTGCTGCTGCCTAAAACTAAGCAGCAAAAAGTGCCAACCCCGACTGGTACTACAGGAAAAACCGAAATGGAAACTGATAACTGCGAGTCTGATTTAGAATATAAATTAAAAACACCAGCTACTCATCCAAGTCCACATCAAAAAGGTTCAGTCAGAAGAACGCCGATAAGGAAACGCCTCCAAAAAAGGGTCGTTAGAAAAATGTCTCTAAGGCAGATGTCATCAACATCAAAAACGAAGGGAATTCTAGATTGGGAGTATCTTAAACTTTAAAATGACACAATGAAATTCTGATTTTATTACTTGCAGCCTTTTTAATTTGAAATGTTGTGCACCTCAAACTACAGTTGTGTAAATTGCTAGCAAATTTTTAGAAAATAAGACATTCAGCTGTACATTTATTTTTATATTATTAAGTATTATACGAAATAAGAACAATATAATATTTGTTTATTAGAAAGTGTTTGTTTTTTTATTTCTACTCTGCTTTCGTTTTTCACGAATCTGCAATAATTCTTTAAATATTAGTATTTGAAGTTATTTTACAGTTACAAAGTGTAAAATTTCAAAAAATCAATCTACGATTTCATAATGGCGTGATATAATTTAAAAAATTGTGATTTCTTTTAATTTTGTGCGATACATTTTATAAAAAAGTGTAAAACATTTGCAAAATTATGCTTAGAAATAACTTTAAAACTGTTTTACATCATTTTCGTTATGATAAATCGTTTTGTAAAACGAAATATGATAATTTTTTAAGTGAGATGATGTGTAATGCGTGATTTTTATTAAATTTTCATTGTGTGTTAAATTAAAATGTCATTTTTTGCATAATTTATGTGACATGATTACAGTTTTTGTAATAATTTATGTGGGATGATGTGTGATTGCGTGATTTTTGTTCAATTTTCATCGTGTGTTAAATAAAAATATCGTTTTTTGTATAATTTCAAGTGACATGATGACAGTTTTTGTATAATTTATGTGACATGATGTCGATTTTTGTAAAAATTTATGTGAGATGGTGTGTAATTGTGTGATTTTTGTTCAATTTTGAGTTAATTTTCGTAATAAAAATGAACAATGAGCCTACGTAACTGAAACTTTGCTTATCGAGATGCTTGTGGTAGAAGATTTTTCAATGAAATTGCTTGTTTTGATGGTGTCAGAACATTTTTTTCAACGAAATTGCGCGTTTTTATTCAAAATTATGTTAATTTGTGGTCAACATACATATATATCCATCAAAAGTACAAGAATTTTTGAATTTTGTTTATCGAAATGATTGTGGTAGAAGATTTTTTCAACGAAATTGCGATTTCTTTTAATTTTGAGCGATCCATTTTATAAAAAAGTGTAAAACAATTGCAAAATTATGCATAGTTTATGTAACATAATGTTGATTTTGTAAAAATTTATGTGAGATAATGTGTAATGCGTGATTTTTGTTCAATTTTCGTCGTGTGTTGAGTAAAAATGTCGTTTTTTGTATAATTTCAAGTGACATGATGTCAGTTTTTGTAAAAATGTATGTGAGATGATGTGGAACAGAACATTTTTCAGCGAAAGTGCGTGTTTTTATTTCAAATTTATGTTAATTTGTGGTCAACATGCATATATTTTCATCAAAAGTATAAGAATTTTTGTAATAAAATGCACAGAGAGTCTACGTTACGGCAATTTTGCTTCTAGAAATGTTTGTGGTAGAAGATTTTTCAATGAAAGTTGTATAAAAATATTGTTTTTGTCGTTTTTGGTTAGAACTTTTTCAGCGAAATTGTGTTTTTATTCAAATCTTACTAAAATTGCAACAAGTTAGAGCAAATTTATGTTAATTTGTTGTCAACATGCATTTATTTTTATCAAAAGTATAAGAATTTTTGTAATAAAATGCACAGCGAGTCTACGTTACTGCAATTTTGCTTCTAGAAATGATTGTGGTAGAAGATTTTTCAATGAAAGTTGTATAAAAATATTGTTTTGTCGTTTTTGGTTAGAACTTTTTCAGCGAAATTGTGTGTTTTTATTCAAATCTTACTAAAATTGCAACAAGTTAGAGTTACGTAGTTTGAAAATTATTAAGATATAATATCGATGCCTATCCACGCCAAATACTGTTGTTGTAGAGAATTTGAAACTGAGCAAGCATGAGTTCTCAAAAATTTGAAAAACTGCACGTTTGGATATACTGCTGGGCCATAATTATATATAACAGCAATGAGATAACATGAACAAGCAAAGACAACGCTTGAGTAAGAAAGAGATAGCCATACAAAAAATTATATTAGTAGGCATGTTTATAGTTGACAAATGCCATAATTAAAATTAAGAGTCAAGCCTTCTCGAATATTTGCTACTATGTTTATCTCTTTCTTACGCAGGCAATACGTGTTATCTTCTTGTTCATGTTATCTTATTGCTGGTATATATAATTGTGGCCGAGAACTGCAGCTTGATTAAAGTTCGTAGCGGATGACCAATAGAAAGCCAGCCCCGGGCTATAACGTCTTTTGTAATTACACATAGCGGGCAAATCATGTCGGTGCCTGCGTTTTCAATGCAAACTCTAACGGACAAATAACTGTTAGTCACTCAAATATTAGCGCGAAAATTGAAAATGACCGCCGAGTAATTTAATCAGAAGCTAATGCGTAATTTAATCAGTATCACGGTACTACGGGTGAAAAAGAAAAAGCTATAGAATTTAATGAAGATTGTGTGAGATAGCATCCGATCTGTTGGGGCAAATTATAAAAATAAAGTAATTATTTCTATTCATATAGCTTTCCAATTTCGACGATCGAGCGGAAATTTCCAGCTATACAGTGTGTCCAAGATAAGGAGGGCCAGTATGGGGATCTCGGTAATGGTAAGAGATACAAATTTGGTTAAATGGGAAGAAAGTTGCGCAATTAAAGGACTAAAAAAATGACGTCTAGAAATCCTTGATATGATTTTTCGTTTTCGAATTATCTCAAAAAACCGAATTTTTGGATTTTCTTTTTTATTTTTTTCTGGCGTTAATATTAAAGTTAGAGCGAAACTGATTAAACTTCTTTATAGCAACTTTTAGTGGACTTAATGATTACGTTATCAATCTTTTTATCCGACGTTTCGTCTTCGAGAAACCATTATCAACTTCTTTTTTTTAAATACGGCCCTGGTTTTTTTATGCAAAATTTGCAAAGCCCTTGTTACTCCCGATTCAACAATGTGCCACATATTATGGTTTAATTACGTTTCGAGCTTTTTTCTGATCATTATCAGAACATTTTTTAGATACGGACCTGCATTTCTCATAATTTTGTAAAAATAAGTTCATACAGTAAGTTAGGCTTCTTTACATGCCGTTAAAATATTAAAATGCACATCATAATGTCATAATTCTGATACATTAATTTAATAAGCAACCAATAACTATTAACAATAAACAACAAATAAATGAACAAAAGATAGGCAGAAAGAATGAGAAAACGAGCCTTGAAACAATGTAATAGGCATTTAACGGTTTGAAATAGAAGAAGAACTTAGAAGATTGGTTCTGGAAGCCTTTCAAAGTATAACGCCAGTATTGCTGAATAATGTTTTAGATTCTACAGTTAGATGTTATTTATGCATAGAGAATGATGGCAACGTTTTTGAATACCTTCTGTAAATTTAATACCTATTAAATGGTTTCGATGTTCGTTTTGTTATTCTTTCTGTCTATCTTTTGTTCATTTCTTTTTTGTTTATTGTTAATAGTTATTGGTTGGTTATTAAATTAATGTATCAGAATTATGACATTATAATATGCATTTTAATATTTTAACGGCATGTAAAAAGGCCTAACTTACTGTATGAACTTATTTTTACAAAATTATGAGAAATGCAGGTCCGTATCTAAAAAATTTTCTGATAATGATCAGAAAAAAACTCGAAACGTAATTAAACCATAATATGTGGCACATTGTTGAATTCAGAGTAACAAGAGCTTTGCAAATTTGGCATCAAAAATCCAGGACCATATTTAAAAAAATGAAGTTGATGATGGTTTCTCAAAGACGAAACGTCGGATAAAAAAATTGATCTCGTAATCATTAAGTCCACTAAAAGTTGCTATAGAGAAATTTAATCAGTTTCGCTCTAACTTTAATATTAACGCCAGAAAAAAATAAAAAAGAAAATCCAAAAATTCGGTTTTTTTGAGATAATTCAAAAACGAAAAATCATATCAAGGATTTCTAGACGTCATTTTTTTAGTCCTTTAATTGCGCAACTTTCTTCCCATTTAACCAAATTTGTATCTCTTACCATTACCGAGATCCCCATACTGGCCCTCCTTATCTTGGACACACTGTATAGTAGGTAGGGACAATGGAAATCTCGATAGCGCCTCACTCAAATGATAAAAATAGACGAATTATTTCTAGCACAACCAGTTACGAATCTAATTTTTAAAAAATTGTATTAACCTTTAAACACAATAAGCTACACAATCCCATTCTTATAATTGATATTTTTGAAAAAATAGTTTGTTTTAAAGTTTGGAGTCAGAACAGTTAAATGACGTTCTATTCAAACCCTTTATATCCAAGACGCCTCGGTGGCTCAGCGCTATAGTCAGATGTCAGCCCAATGTAGATGCGAACGTAGCGTGTTCAAATCCGAGTCCGCCAGAAATTTTTTAAAATATAAAAAGCCCTTCTGTAAATGCAAGAGAGAGACAACCAAAGAGCAGAAGAGAGAGAGACAGTACCAGTTTGAAATTCAAATATTTGCGCGAAAATTTAAATTAAAACGACAGCCACAAGAAGTGCGCACGCAGAAAACAAAGATGGCCGACACCTCGGGAAGTTTAAATTAAAGAAATTGCATTTAGAAAAATTTTAAATTCAAATATTCTCGCGAAAATTGAAATTAAAACGGCAACCGCGAGAAGTGCGCACGCAAAAAACAAAGATGGCCGACACCCCGGGAAGTTTAAATTCAAAAAATTAAACTGAAAAAATTCCAATAGTAGGACAATTGAAATCTCGTTAATCCATTCATGCGCGCGTAATTTAATCGGAAGCTAATGCGTAATTTAATCAGTAGCACATGTGAAAATTAATTAGATCACACCGCGAAATTAATTAGATCAAACCGCAAAATTAACTGGGTCAATCCGCGAATTAAAACCGCGAAATCCGCGAATAAATCCGCGAATTAAACCGCGAATCCGCGAATCAATTAAAAGTGGTGGGGGAAAGCTGCCCCTGTTCTACTAAGAATGAAAGCTAAGAAGTTAGTGAAATCAGCGAAAAATAAGGCTTGGGTTGAGTTAAGTGACAAAATGGATAAATTCGGTGAGGGGAATGCAAAACTTATGTGTAAGGTACTAAAAATATGAAAAATAAGTAACAACATTTTAGCAATTTGGTTAAGAATAAGGGAGGAAGGTAATCACAACCCGAATACGAAATAAAAAAATAAGTGGCTAGAAAAATTATGAGTTTGAGGTGGATGATACTGTAGAAGGAGTTAGTATAAATGTGCAGTTCAGTAAATTAGAGGAGGCCCTAGTAATAGAAAGGCCGGGGAAAGCAGCTGGTCAGAATAATATAAAACCGAAAATGCTGAAATGTATGAAAAAGAATGAGAAAATAATTTTATATAAAATAGTTAAACTAACACGGGCGATCAAACGAACACCGAAAGATTAGCAAGCAGCGGTAGTGATCCCTGTCACGAAAGAATTGCGTGTCAACTTTAACGGTATCTCGCTGTTAAGCGTACCCTCCAAATTTGCGAAAGAATACTTGACAAGAAATTAAGGACCATCTTGGAGAGAACTTTTCGAGACAGACAGGCGAGATTTAAACCAGCCAAATGCTGAATTTTCGTAATTAGACAAGTAAGTGAGAAAGTTGCTTAACTACGATAGGAAGTGTTATGTTTGTGCTATCGATTTAGAAGAGGGGTTTGTTAACCTACCGAATCGTACGAATTAACAACTTGAATACGAACAAGTTTAAAATGTACAAAGGCATTAGGCAAGGAAGTATACCCAATCCGCTCTTGTTCATAACAGTAATGGGTGAGATGGAAAGCTCTATCGACGGGAAGGTTAGAGGAGCACATATCGCATATAAAAATTTCGAACCGATAACACTGAAGGAACTTTTATATGCAGACGACCTTATTTTATTTGCAAATAACCTGGATAGTGAATGATCTACAAACTACTATAGAAATCTGGACAGATGCTTTCGAGAATTTTAGCATGAAGATTAATACAAGTAAAACGAAAGTCATTATCCTTGCAGACAAATAGATGAGGTGAATGTCTTTATACGCATACATAAGTTGTGCGTTTAGAATACGCCGACTTTCTTAATTTTGAATTCGAATGGTATTTTCCCGCGCATCGCGTGTCTGGGGCATTTGGCCGTAATAACCTCAATGTGATTTTATCTGGAGAAAGCCGATTGCGGGCTTTGACGCGTTCTTTTTCGCTGGCAGTTTAAAACGAGCAGTATAGTGGCCTAGCAATTCACGAGCTTCGGGGATGTTTAGTAGGGATTAAGCTCATTAAAGGAAGCTTTTCCTACGCCTTGTGCGGAGTTTTGTTAGTGATTGCAACCACGAGCTGTTCTATGTGCCCAAAACCATCTTCTGGGGTGAGTAACTAGACGCGTTAAGGCCCCTGTCATTGAGTATTCTATTCGAACCTCTTTTCCTTTTTATAGCAAGCAGTACCAGGCAGAATTAGTGCCGGTTTTTAATTAGATACGCCAGTGAAATTTTGGGCCCGGCCGCCGCACTGAATTTGGCGTGCCGCTCATTTGTTCCCGTGTTCACGGCGACGTGCTGCAGTTCGTGCGAGTCGACCGTGTTGAGCTTTCACGGAGCCGCTTTTCCTTGTCGCCAGCGCCTGTCTAGGGCACAAGAAGGACCAGTATTAGGGGGTTCATTTGACCTCCAGGTTTCGGCACCTCAACCCCGCTGCCGCAGCGCCGTTTTGCGCTGAGAAAACACCACCGACGACCGCAGAAACTTCTCGGCCGAGAGCTCGAAAACCGCGTTCAGTTTTCTCTAAAACTGATCCCCAGGACCTCTTGCGGGCTAAGTAGCTTGCAAAGCTGGTTTTTTTAACGTGTTGTAAATTGCTGTTTTGTGTCATAAAACTGTGAGTATATTAGAACATGTATTAATTAGTTTAGAGCGATCCTGCGATCTCGATTTATGCTATATGTGTGTTAACTACTGTAAACATTGTACTGTGATATATTTACATGAAATTATATGATCTTTATTGCCAGCATACAGGGTGAGTTGGTTACGGTTAATTGCCTTTATTTGGAGCTATTTTTCATAAAGTGTAATATAGTCTGGGTATTGAGTTTACAAATTCTCGTTAGTTCACCGGGGTGCATTCGCCGTAATTTAAAAATTTGTTGGCGCCTGGGTATTCTTGTAATTATTGTTTTACCGTTTCACTTTCGTTTTTAAGAACTACACGCCTCCGAACGCTGAGCTGGCAGCCGGCATTTGCACCTAAGTGTACCTAATTTTGTTCTTTGGAAGATAGCTCAGTATGACGGTAATAATAAGCTAACAAAGTACAATAAACCAGACAAACAAATATTTGTTTTATGGGTATTTCGCCACACTACAAAATGAAAAATATTAAAACATGAACGTTTCGGAAGACAAAGCTACTTCCGTTATCAACATCAACTAATTAAATTAAAAATAAACAAGAACTTAACTTATTTTATTGTAGATCTAGCAAAATGATTATTAAAGCGCCACAAAGAAGTTTCAGAGATTACCTAAACAAATATTTGGGCACGATAATGGAGAAAGCTGGGGAATTTGAAAGCCAAAGAAATAGCAAAATATGTGCAACAACAACGCTATTTAATACTCTAAGTAATAGCTTTTGAGTAAAGAAGAAGTGTCAATCGAAACAAAAATGAAAATCTACCAGACTGTTTATATATCCACATTAACATGGAGGTGTGAAAACTGGATATTCAATGATAGACTAAAGAGCAAAATCCAAGTCTGCGAAATGAAATACCTAAAAAAGATAATGAGATTGACAAAAAGAGGAAGTGCTAAATAATATAATAAGGGACGATCTGAAAGCAGAAAAAATGTAAACAATTATAGAAGGGAGACAACTGAGTTGGCTGTAGAACAAAAACCTTATGGCAAATAGAAACTGGAAAGAAAACTAGGGGTCGACCAAGAAAAACACAGAACAATGGGATTGGAAAACTGTTAAAAGAAAGAGGGTCAGGCCCAGGCCAAGCACAAAAGACAGAAGGGAATGGAAGAATTTATGTGGAGCAGACCCTCCAATCTGCGATACTTAAAGGTAGAAGAACGAAGCGGATAAGTAAGTACAATGTGGTCATTGTTAGGTGAACTTTTAAATGTAGTTAATACATGCTGGATATTACCGTTAACAATATAGAAGTAACACATTATAATACCTCTTTTGATTTGGGACAATCTACAGCAAACCATATCTGATCTATTTTCCTTATGAAATCCGCAAAGTGACCTTCTAATCAATTCCACTTCACTGCTACTTCCTGGTTGCAAATATTGCTGCTCTAGCACTGGACATTGGTCCACTGGTACGCAACTGCCATTTTTATTATCTGGAGTTCTGCATGGCGAATCTCTTTCTGAAACAAAAAGAATTCCATAAAAGTATTTGATATGGTTCTGTGGAAACGGTTATACACAGAAATAGTTTAATCTACTTTGATGTCATAATGTGATTATTATAACACCGAAAACAATGCTACAATAAAGCACATTAAAGCACAATTTTTGTATTGTTATTTTCATATGAAACAAATTTGTTTCAGATAACTGACAGACTGTCAAATTTATGAAATGTGAAGTTTTTGATTATTTTTATACAAAGCAGATACAATAGTATATTCTAAGGTGCCCTGATATTAATTTTGTGTATTTTCAGGGTACGGACAGATCGTTGTCCCCTCTCACTCTAAAGCACTTTAGAGGGAGAGGAGATAACGGGTTCTCAGTACCCTGATCATTGTCCCCACTCACTCTAAAGTGCTTAAGAGTGAGAAGAAACAACGATTTGACCATACTCTGGAAAGAACAAATACCTAAAATTGACATCAAGCCACCCTAGTACATTCTACTCGTTTAGTAAGGTACATTGCAGCACTCTTTCCATAGGAGACAAAAAACTGGAAACACTAACGGTAATCTGGTATCCGTTTTGTATTGATTTTAAACATTGTAATTAAGTTTTTCAGATCATAATGATTGATTGATTGATTAACTTGACTTTATTTTGTGTTATTCAATAAATACATATTGTTCACACACGTCAAATTAAAAACACAAAAATACACTAATCATACAAATTACAAACGCATTCAATAAGTGCACTTTACAAGTCCCAGCTGTTTGTATTAAGATACTCATCTATACTATAAAAAGCATGTTTAATTAAATAGTTTTTTATCTTTCCTTTGAATTCTTTTAGTGGGAGGATCTTAATAGCTTCCGGTAATTTGTTATAAAATTTAGGACCATAATAATTGAAACTCATTTGGCTAGATTTTGCCTCAGAAAATTAATCCTAATATTGCTTGCTGCCCTTGTTTCATGGCTGTGTACATCATCATGTGTTTGATACAAGCCTAAGTTTTCTCTAACGTACAAGATCGATAGATAAATATATAAACCTGGTACTGTAAACAATCCCAGGGATGCAAATGTATTTTTCACATCAGACCGGTAGTCTAATCCAAGCATAATTCTGATTACTTTTCGTTGTAATCCAAAAATTGCATGTGCGCCACTACTATGGCCGCATACTAGAAGACAATATGATATTTTAGATAAAATTAATGCATGGTATGCAATTTTTATTATTTTTAAAAGTACTAGTTGCACCAGATTGCGGATTAAAAAAATAGTTTTAGATAAGCTCTTTGTTAACGCCTCTGTGTGGTACTTCCAGTTTAATTGAACCCATAATGACTTAACACAATGTTACATTGACAATTAATTATTACAATAAAAAACCAATAAGTGACGACTATGATTCAATTACATGAAAAAGATGTATTTACAAAATGTAAAAATATTAGAGCTTCTATTTTTTCCGTTATATTGTACAGTTGAAATGGGTTCATAATGATTAATTTTGACGTGACGTTGTCATCAAGTACTACAACTATTAGTATTCAATATACACAGTGTGCTGTTTCTTTTTCGCAAGTCATCCTGGAATATTTAACAGCCGAGGTGTTGGAGTTGGCTGGAAATGTTTCCAAGGATCTCAAAGTGAAGAGAATGACCCCCCGCCATTTACAATTGGTCATTCGTGGAGACGAAGAACTCGACAGCCTAATCAAGGCAACTATTGCTGGTGGTGGAGTGATTCCACACATCCATAAATCCCTTATCGGCAAGAAAAGGGCACATTCACAACCGGCTTAAGGCGACCACGTCGGAAACCGCTCTGCAGGTAGGCATTTTACTTTGAAGTAGTTCGTTTATTAATTTTTGGTGTATGCTCTATTAGCCTTCAGCCTATGAGTTTTAACGCTGCTTCGTACGGGCTGTCCATTTTTACCCTTCCAGCTATACTGGGGCGTACGCCTTGTTGCCCTACTAATCGTGCTAGTGGATGGACTTGTTATGAATGTCACAGATGCAATTAGCTGGAGGAGTTCGTGTCAACTTCGCTCGTCGACTGTAGGATATCCCGTTTATGTGCTACAGGAAACTTCCAGTTTTGGGCGGTTTGAAATTGCCTTGTATTGTATTATGTACTGATTCTTTGTGCTTCGAACACTATTTTTAAAGGCATTGAATGGCTTCACAGGTACAATTTAGACCAGTAATTTTGTGTGTGCTTCTTAGAAATATTTTGGTCGCTAGCTGAGGCTAAGTGCATTGTTGTTAGTAAACCATAATTTATGACCAATTTAAAAAGCTGAGTGGATGTTTATTAAAATTTTACAAGCGTTCCCAAGTCAATCACTATACTTAAATTTGTAGGCTGAGGAAGAACAATACCAGCCCTTCAAATGGTAACCGAAAACGATCAGGCAGATATCTGAATCAGAAATTAAAACAGGGATAAGCTACATTGTCAAACTGTGGAACTCTGTATATTCTATAGATATTTATTCAGCAGCCGGGCTAATTCCAAATTACTTAATTGCAATTAACTGAATAACATTGTTGTTTCAAAACCTTCATATATAACTAACATCGAATTACTCAGCGAGGCTGCGTATCTATCTATCATACTGTGATATGTTTATGTGATGTATAAATAATTGAGTGATCTATTTGTCAATTGTCGAAGGTAGTAAGCCGGTAATTAAACATCGGTTTTATTCCCCTATTATCAATTAAAGGATTCATTCATTATACGATTTTATGAACTTTGAGTTTTATTGTTTATGTTGTCCTTTGCTACCATTTGAGCAATTTATGGGTTCGTTAGCTCACGTATTCAGTGGAAGCAGTGCAGTAGGAACCAGTTGGCACCCTGAAAGTTTAGCCCTGTTCTTTTCGTAAGGTAAGATCCCCACGCCCTTCTCACGGGTTAGTCGAGTGCAACGTTCCGATTTAAGATCGGTAATTTAAAATGGAACAAAATACAAGCGTTTCAAGTGTAATAAAACTTGAAATTCAGTTCACACTACGTTGAGATATCGTAGAACTCTAAGATTCGATTTATACCGGAAATTATCAGCATCGCATCAAATTACAAATCGCCTCTTTGAATTGCAACCACCACCCTCTTCTTTTCTGAGCCCGAAGTTGGGTCGTTTTTCTCCAAAAATAGCGGTCGCTAAGAAACTACCGTCCGAGGGTCCGAGTCATGGTTCTGCTGCCTGTACTTTCATTTCATCCTGTTAATGGCGACGAAGTGTACGCCTGGTGTAATTAGATTGCATGCGTATCATTACCTACGCTTTTACGATGCATGTAATTGTAAGATTATACGCACCATCCTTTTAACAAACCTACATTTTCAGTTTATCTTCATCTTAAATTATGTGCCGTGCCCGGTCTCCCAGACGTTGGCTAGCACTATGTTCAGTGCTTGTCTGTCTTGTGCCACTTTGAATAGTTCTGCTGCACTATGTACATCTGTCCATTCTCAAATGTTCCTCAGCCATGACATTTTTCTTCGGCCAAGTCTTCGTCGACCTTCAATCTTTCAGCCCTAGGTGAGCCATTGTTTTTAACGAAATTTCGGATTTAGTTTATTTGAACGATTCTGAACAACTTTTATTAACAAGATTTTTTTATAAAAAAATCCCTAATACGACTTTTTCAATTTTGCTGTTTATTTTAAAACATAATAGGCTAGAATTTTACCGTGAAGGGAAAGTAACATAGCCTAAAAGTACAATTTAGTGAGGGGTATAATCACATTTTTTTTAAATGGATATTATGTAAAAAAATACTGGGGTGGTGAGACACACTGTGTGTATATATATATATATATATATAGGTCTCGAAAATGGTATAAATAAATATCGAAACTGTGGACCTTAGCATCAAGTGGTTTTATTTCAACAAACCATTAATAGCTCTTGAAATCGTTGCCCAAGTACTGAGATTGGTGTAAATTATGTTCGGATAAATTGTTACATAATTTACAATACAAGACCTTAAAAAAAGACTTTTGAGATCTGTTACTTCTAGCAGTTTGTATATACAGATTACACAAAGATCTTGTATTATATTGATGTATGTCTTGAACAAATAGTATTTTCTTACAGATGTACTTTGGTAATAAATTATTTATCATTTTAAATATAAAAATAATGTTATTCACAAACACCCCAACATATCTTTAACTCTTGTGTATCTATTCACCTCAAGAATTACTCGTATTCTCATAGTCCTATTTTATAATTTTTGAAAAGTACATTTCTCAGTTTCATTTAAATAATATAATATGGAAGAACAGTATTCAAAGTGAAGAGCAATAATGGTTTTATATATTGTTTTTCATGAATTCGCAGATATATTTTTACTTATTCTGTAGAAATAGTTAATTTTCTTATTAAAATTTTTTATTGTGTAATTATCATGTTTAAAATGTAATTCCTTAACAATGATTAATCCCAAAAAATTTATTTTATCCACATAATGTAAATAATCATTAATAGTAATTTATTATACAAGACGACAAAGTTAAATCTTATCCACGAGTGAATCGTTTAACGTCGAGACGAAGTCGAGATGATTCAAGAGTGGATAGAAATAACCTTAGCAAATAAATTCAGCACAGTTTCTTTTTTTAAATATTTATTAATGTCATTAATATAGATGATAAAAAGTAATGGTCCTAGTGTTGTTCCCTGGGGAACTCAATGTAAGACCTTTTTTGCCTTTGAAAAGTATTTCCCACCCTGGTCATTTGATACTTATCCCGAAGGTACTTTGTAAGCCATCCTAACGCGTTCTCTTCTCTACCGTATGATTCCATACTTTTAATTAACCTTTCCCTACTGATTGTTTCAAAGGCCTGCTTAAAACCACTAAAAACTGTTAATACTACCGGTTTTTCATCCGTCAATTCCTTCCACTTTGATATAACTAATTGCAATACTATTTATAAAGTAATTCTTAAATATTTCAGGAATTTCTTTTTCGTTCGTATTGATATCTCCATCCCACTCTATTTTGTTAATTGAACATTTTTTATTATCTTCTAAAGATTCTTTGATACCCTTCCAAATGATTTTGCTATTATTTTTACACATATCGATAATTTTTTTAAAATCTAATATAATCTAAATCTTGTCACTATATTCCTACTTCTACGATATAACTCCCAATGTTCCTCGCTGTTTAATAATAATGCTCTGTTATATGCTGCGTTCCTGGATGCTATTAATTGTTTTGTTGCATTATCAAACCAACCACATTTTTTCCCATAATTTTGGTTTCTACTGGTGCTATTTCGTCTAACACTTCACTGATATTCGAATATAACCGACTAGTAGCCTCATTTACGCCCTCACTCTGTCAATTTTTATTATCTAATCTATTTTGACAATTCAACACACCTGCAAATAATTCAAGTAGACCAATTACAATGTAGCATTGTTCTGTTTTCAGCCAATAAAAAAGAATTATATCGACATAACCACTAGTGGTTCCAAGCGGCATAATTTTTCGACATAACCACTAGTACTCCTGGCGACATATTTTGACATTTTCAATGTAATGGCAGTTATTATAATTTTTCGATTTGGTTGCTCCTACGGAAACGAACTCACAGCAATCCAAATTTCACGTAAAAATTTGTCTCAAAATGCATTTTGCAGTTATATTCGTTGAATTTTCACTTATAATACCATTCTTAGTCAAATTTAAGTAGAATATTTTTGGGGGTGGTATTACTACTCATGTCCATTGCGCTTAGGATTAAGACTCGTGCTAGCGCACTCGTCCTAATGGAACCTATGCGCAATGGACATACGTGATACTACAGCAAAAATATTGGACATAACTTTGACTGCTCATGGTATTATAAGTGAAAATCCGCGCATGCTGTGATAATTTTCATATTCCTGCATATATATTCCTGTTTAGCTTTTTGTATTTTATTATTCATTTTAATTCTGATTAAACACCTATCATGGTCCCCAATTTTAGGATTCCTAATTACTGTAACCTCTGTATTATTTTTATTGTTTGTAAATACCAAGTCAATCTTTGTTTTTGTATTTTTAGTTATATGTGTATAATCATCCTCCTAAGTTTTTATCAGTCATATTTTCCAATATATTATCCAAAAATGAACAAAACTTGTTGGACTAATAGTAGGGTATCTGTTTACTAACCCGTATACCTATCTTGTGAATTACATCTATAAATACTATATCCGCTTATAAAAATGTATTTATTTTTTATCTCATCTATTACTCTAGTTTCTGTAAATGCCCATACATCTATATCACACTTTTGTACATTATAACAAACTTCTCGACAACAGAGTTTTTCATTTAAACATATTTATTTGTTCCTCACTTGTAAACATCAATTTATCAAGTCACTGTATTCACCTTGAAAATGTTTCTTAACTGGCTAGCCAGTAAAAAATTTACTGGCTAGCCAGTTATATTTTACAAGCGTGCTCATAGATAAATGATAGCGTGCAAAGCCAGAGTTGTCTTCCTTAGTATGTGTCATATTGATAAATTTAGTTGCTTGTCAGTTTGACATTTTGAATTAATGGTAAATTTCTAGTTATTTACAAGTGAGAAACAAATAAAATATTCAACAAAACACACCAGGTAACCATTTTTACTGGCTCAAGGATATGACAGGCTCGCCTAACGGCTCGCCAGTCATCCCAATCCTATCGCCAGTAAAAACTGTTTTACCTGGCTTGTAATGTTAAATACTATACTTTGAATTGCTATGTCAATGAACGATTTATTCCTTACCAAATTTTCTACTTTTATTAAACATTTACATGATCTATCCCATACTGCATGATTTGCATTTACAATTTGCTTCAATACAATTCTTTAATTTTATTACAGTCTTTCTCATCGTGATTTTTAGAACATTTTGGACAATTTATATTCTTTTTACAACCTTTTGTAGTATACCCAAAACCATGACACTTAAAACAACGTATTACATTTATAAATTGATATATCTTACCTTGATATAAACCTAAATTAATAACTTCTCTATCAATTACACTTTTATAGCTTTCAAAATCAACCTCTATTATGATATTAAATCTATTTTTTATTATTTTACCTATATGCATGATGCCTAACTTGAAATGGTTACAATTTCTATTAATTCTATTCTGGATTATTATCTTGTCCAATTTCTTCAGGTATCCAACGATCTTCATTTTGGGATTCTTCCGTTGTGGCATTGATGCGTTATATTTATCCTCAATATTCTTTACAAGCTGCTTCTTTACTGTTTGATGTGAACGGGAACCATTGTCACCTTTACATTCTAGAACTACTTCTTCATCTTTTAAATTGCCACTAATTTTCAAATTGACATTTAAATTTACCGGATCCACCGATTTAATCAATTCTTTCTTAACTTCATCATGAGCTTTATTTTTCTTTGGTTTTACTATTATCACTTCCTTAACAACTTCAATGTATTTTTACTTTCATCTATTTTTGTAGTTTCTGCTTCTTGACTTTTCTTATTATCAGCAATAATCTTCTTTATATCTTTAATTTCATTTCTCATTTCCTCGATTATAACTGTCTTAGGTATTTGTTAACTCATTATGCATATCTTCTACTATTGCCATGGTTTTTGGTATTTTCCGTAAACACTTGCGTTTCACTTCCGATGAGTTTAAGTTTGCGCATTTTTTATGTAAATTGTCCATACATGTCACAAATGTAAAACTCCTCCTGCTCCAAAATCCCCTTTTCATATTCTGTACAAATATTTTAAACTTCATTTCTCGATATATTCTCACTATTTTTTCGCATAATAATGTATCTACTGTTTCCTCACTTTTAATCGTGAATGCTACATCCTCAAACGTATAAAACGTATAAATTTAAGGGTCCGAATACTACTTCGCGTTGAGTCGGAAGACCCACTTACTGTAAACGCGTTGATATTCACTTTTTAAATCTCGTGCGCTTGTTTATCGAAACAGGCAAGCTTGCTTTGAAATCCCGTGCTGGCGGATGATGTGACCTTGCTTTCACCGCTGTTATAAATTTGATCGATTCATGGCTTAAACATTTGTCTTTTAACTACGTTATTCTTTTTGGAAATACCTTTTCTGCATTCGTGATTTATCCATACAGCATCGCAGCGTACCAAATTTAAATTTAATATTTACTCAAAATGTATTCATCCCATACGTTCAAATTGAGTTTTCAACAGGTCTTTACGTTTTCGAATCTCCTAAACCCAAAATAGCTACAATAGCAACAAGTGCTAAAAGTCGACGTTTATGTTATGCCTTCGGCTTCGTTTCATAATTTTCATGTCTCGTGCATAAACGACTTTTAGCACTCGTTGCATACAATATTTTATCTACGATCTTAATTTTACCGTTATTAATCCATAAATATCGGTTTAACAAATGTTTGCATCTACAACACTTCTAATTTATGTCATAATAAATAGTAGGCCATGTGCGGGCGAATGTTTGCAAAGCCAGTGCTGTCAAGGTCAGTTACGAAATGTAATTATTAATACTCCACATCTGAGTGTATTCATTACATAACGCTTTAATTATTTCAAAAACACTTTACCTGTAAAGCAAGAAGCAACTAGAATAACTTTACAACTTCACTTCCAGTTTTATAACCTCACTTCACTTTTAGCACTAGAGCTAAAAGTAAACAGCTGATTTCTTTAACCACGTTAAACTATAAATCGTCACTTTTAGTGAAACAAGCTAGCGTTAAAAGGCCTACTTTTAGTAGTGGTCGTATATAAAACATGTTTTAGTTCATTGGTCTGCTTGTCTGTGTGTGTGTGAACAGAATATCTCAAAAATGAAAAGAGATATGACGTTGAAACGTCATATACCGAGTGGATGGGCATACCTCTGAACATAGGCAATTTACATGGCTTATCACGGTTATGCATATTCCTATTCCTGTTCACCATTTTTATTGAAAAAAATGGTGGTGGTACTAAATTAAAGAGAATATTTTTCCGCGTCGTTTAGTATTAAAAACTTATTGGATACTGTTAATTGTGTCTAAAAATATTAATTTTAAAATTTAGATATTTGGGAACGTCTAAATCTTAAAGTTAATATTTTTAGACACAATTAACAGTATCCAATAAGTTTTTAATACTAAATGACGCGGAAAATTATTCTCTTTAATTTAGTACCACCACCATTTTTTTCAATAAAAATGGTGAGCAGGAATAGGAATATGCATAACCGTGATAAGCCATGTAAATTGCCTATGTTCAAGGGTATGACCAACCACCACAAGTTTTGTGTGCTATCTAGTTGCGACAGCAAGCTTTTGAAGAAAATCACATAACTAGAAGTATGGTCTTGACTCTTGTGATTTTTCAGCTTTTTTTGATTTTCTCAAAAACGGCTCTATCGATTTTTCTCAAATTTTACATTGGTATTACAATTTTAATGTGTATTGATGTGAGATAGGTGATTTTCCAGTTGAATATCTCTAAAATGGGATTTTTTTTCTTTGTTTTTATTAACTCTTATTTTCCAGGGCATTATAGAGAACTAATAAAATTGAAAATCTGAAACTTTATGTGTACGAGCGATTACAGCTACAATATTTTGACTGTGATATTACTTCCGGTTTTACCAAAAGTCGCTATCAATTTTGTTATTTTAAATAGAGCACTCGGTATATTATTACATTTTTGAATGCGGCTTAATATTTTAGAGAAAATTTGTCTGTCCAACAAACTCTTTATTTTATACGGTTTCTGTAGAATTTGTAATTTTTGAAATTTTTTGACAAATGCTTAGAAATTAAAAAACAAATTTTTGATTAATTATAGGATCACTGTAAAAGGAAGTTGTATGCGTGTATCACACCAGATTTTTTAATTAGCTGTTGTAGCTGAAACACTCTGTAGACATTTTGTTATATCTATATATTTTAAGGTTATTTTTTAATAGGTATATCACCTCATACATTTAAGATCATCATCTACTTAATTCGCCGATATGGACATTTTTTACATTTTTAAATAAGAACAGACGTGCGATTTCTCTAGCAGTACAAGTATTAAGCTTTATTCTTTATGTTCTCAATATCTGTTATTGTACTAATTGTAACGAGTCAAAATTAACCAAAAATTGTTGTGAATGTTGATAATCACATTTTGTCAATAAAATAATCACTAACCTGATCGTGGAGTTATCTGTTCGATAATCCAATCGACAAAAGAAGAAACGCGAGTATAAACAGTGGCTGTTGCTCCTAAACTGCAGCTGCCGCCATATCCTACAATTCCTAGTTGGAACCAATTAGAGCGATAATCTTTGTAATTTCTCATAAGCGGCGCTCCGGAATCTCCCGCACAAGCATCGCTATCTACGTCGGCAGCACAAAATTCAGTTTCATGAATTCCCTCTGTTTTTTTAATCTTTTCAAGACATTCATTGTTTGTCAACACATGTAACGTTGCTTTTAAAAGTATGTCTGATTGAGAACCTGTAAATGGCATTTCATTAACATTCATTTATAAAATACATTTTTTTCAAAATAGTAGGTGGAAAGGTAGTGAAGTGGGTGTTACGACAATAACTCAGAACTAATAACTAAGAAAACAGAATGGGTGTGATTTATTTTTTTCTTCAACATCCAAGGAAGCACTTTTTGTGAATAATTTAGTATTGTTCAGAAATGCTACATTTCTATGAATAATAGGGCCATTATTATTGCTAAAGCTCTAAAATAGCTGCCTGAACAGAGAAAAATATTAAGAAAACATTTCGGAAACCTTATGTTTAAATTGTTTAAAAACATACCTGTTTCTGTTGTTCCCCAACCAGCAATGACCAGTTCATCCTCACTTGTTAAGGCAGGAAAATCGTTAGAAGGTAGACAGATGGGGCGGACGTAATCTGAAAAATATATTTCCCCCTTAGTGAGCTTTCACATCGAAATTCACTTTAGAAAATCGAAATAGTTATTCTTGTATCAAGTACTTGTAATTAACGATGTTAATGCACAGACAACATTTTTTTACAACTATAATGTACTATTGAAAGCTGATTGAAATTATATTCACTGAACTAAGATTACAAAATGTTCAAACTTAATATTACAAAGCAGGCTGTTCCTTTTGGTAACCACGGAAAAGTGCAAATGTAACTTTGTTTTGTTATATTATAGTCTTGCGTGTAAATTACAAAAGTTGCTAATAGTGATGGTGAAACTAACACAGAAGTAGCAGGCAGCTGCAATCTGAAATGTTTTACCGACCCTATTAGCAGGCCGAAAAGTTACAGTCTCGTTCGCCTATAAATACGTTTCCTCTAAAAGTCGAAACACTAATAAAACAATTTATATTAAATTAAATGGTAAAATTAAATGCAATAGCAAAATAATTCACAACTACATACGAATCAAGCAAGTTACCAACGTACAACACACACGACTAGAAGTGAATGAAAACTTAACATGGCAAACTGATGTAAATAAAATTTTTGAAATAATACACTGGTCATAGGAAAACGGGATAATGAGAAAAGCTCAACTTTCCTTGCAGGCTCATTCGCATTTAGCATTTTTAGCCCATATTTGAGAAAGATCAAACCAGTTTACCTTGAAAGTTTTAGAAATTCTACAAAACAAAGCCGTGACACATATATATATATATATAATCAAAATCCTCTTTTACAAAACCATAGGAATTCTAACAATCAAGGATATAGTGAAGCATGCTATAGTCCAGTATATCCACGAAACATGTGACAAATACCGAAAAATTAGCCAAAATTAAAAGAGTCAACTACTCCACACACCCACATACAGACGCTTAAGGTAACCTAAATCTAAGCATACAACGTCGCTATATTTGAAAGATAGGCGCTATGAAACCTATTAAATGGCAATCTAAGAAGGCCTTAGAAAAACATCGCAACACGGAACAAACCTAGTCTTTTACAACTTTACAAGAAACAAAAACAACTTCCACCCTTAAAATAACAAGAGAAAGTTTGATATACGAGTACATACATCGCATATACACGTTTGTGATTTAGGAATGCAATATGGAACCAATTGACTTAAAGTGTAACAAGGATCGACAAAAAATTAACGTGATATTAAAAAACATGACTAACAATGAGATACAGTGCTGTGAAGTGAAGCACAAAATCTGATATTATTTAGAGTACAACAGCCAGATTTTACGAAAAACGTTTTTTAATGCAAGTATGCAGGAAAATCTTGCACAATTTGTCCAATTTGACCTTCAATCTATAAGCAATAGGACCAATGCATCACAAAATACCAATGTAATTGAATATGGTGATGAAAAAGTGATGTAGCCGAAACTGGAATTAATCAATATTCGCAGCAGCTAGTGAGTAGTTGTAAAAGATAAAGAAGGAATAAACATACAGCTCAAGCAGATGTACGATCCTTACTGACCCCCGCGAATGTAATCATTCTCCAGAAATACCAACGAAGCCACCACTTATAACGCTTATATTTTTAATTCACGGAGTAATAAATTATGAACAAATGCTGAATACTTTAGCCGCTGCTGCGGAAGGAAATCAAATTTTCCCCAGATG